>CM077165.1:143138260-143415157 GCA_039583875.1 Platanthera guangdongensis
ATTCATATAAATTAAATTGAATCTAAAAAATAAATAGAAGAGGAGAAAAACCAATCCTTGATTCAAATTGGAATTTGTAGTAGGAGATGGTGTTAGAGTACTGTTGTTAGGGGTAGACTCATTTTATTTGATCTTTGAATAGAATTCATCATTCTCAAGAACTATACAAATAATAAATATTTATAAAATAATTATAATTAAATTATGCATTATCAACTGGATTTAAACACAAAATTATTACTTGATCTGATGAAAGATGTATCCAATATTGTCCCACCGATGTTCCAGATGAATCTTCCCAAAAATCTTGTTGTATGAATACAACATAAATCTTACACAATTAATGTTATATTTAATGAAATTGTTGGGTACATTAGAAATAATATACTTGATTTAAATAAGTCATTTCAACTCAATGATATACACAAGTATGTATTTAATGTATGTTTCAGTTAATGCATGCAGGTTAGTCTATGTCATGTTGATTGGACAGGTGTCCAAGTGACATTGACAGATGAACTCAAAGAAGCTGACTGGAAAGACAGGAAATTGCCTAAGTCCACAGGCGTTGAGTGAAGCAAGCTCACTCAACGCCAAATATCAAGGCAGTGATAGTGAAGAAAATTGACTAAGTCTACAGGCGTTGATTGAAGTCAGTTCACTCAACACCATACAGCTAATAGTGCTGAGTGAAGTCAAGACAGTCAACGCCCAACAAGTTGCGCGCAGAAGAAATGACTAAGTACAAAAGTGTCGACACACTTCACAACTATGTAACTCCTTATAGGAGAAGTGTCGAGATCAGAAAGATACGAGACATCAATGTCGAGACAAGTCAGATATCTCAACACCTTAAAGCTCAGGGTAATAGTGTCGAGACAATATAACTGTCTCGACACAATGAAGAATAGAAGTGCAGAATTAAAGATGTCGACACCCAACAGACTGTAGTGTCGAAACAATTCAACTGTCTCGACACAGTGAAGATTTAAAGCAGATGTCGACACCCAGTAGACAATTATGTCGAGACTACTAAGATGTCTCGACACCTTGTAGTTTACAGTCTAAGAAAACTAAATATTATTATGTCGAGACACTTGAGACTTCTTGACACTTATGATTCTGAAGTTGTACAGAGTCAACACAGCTGAGTGACAAGTCAAGTCAGAAGTGTCATGTCATCTACAGTGACTTGACATCTCATCAAAATTTGTTTGAAGGAAAACTTGAAGTATGATGACATATGATGATGTCATCAATCAGAAGCCAACAACAGTGAAGACTATAAATAGAGGGGTCATCTACACAGATATTAATCCAACAATCAATTAATCAATTCAATCATTCTGATTTCTCCTGAGTTAGAGAAGGGTGACAGCTCCAAGAAAGAAAACACAGGTCTTCAAGAAAGTCTTCTGATCCTTTCAAAAAGTTGATCAGAGGATTAAGGTGGATTTGTTCTACAAGTTCTTCAAGGAAATCAAGCCGATCATCATCAAGAATATTGCAGATCCAATGAAGAATCATTTAGGCTAGTATGCTCATCAAGAACAAATCTTGTGCTGCTAAATTGAAGAATCTGAATTGTCAGATAAGTCAGATTTTAGAGTTGCTATTTTCTGAGATTACTTTCTTTCTCATTTTCCTATTAAACTTGTAAGACCCCTTTGAAATCTGAGTGTGTAGGAGATTTCTACTCTGAGTTGTAAGCCTGATTATAAAGGCTGAGGTAGGTGATTTGTGTGGGATCACTGAAGTGTAGGACTTGTATAGCCTGATGTAGGTTCTTGAGGGACCTGAAGTAGGAGATTGGGTGGATCTCTGAGGTAGAACCTGTTAGTCTGAGGTGTAGGTTTCTAGAAAGAAATTGAGTTTGTAAGATTGTTGATCTGAGTTGAAGAGGAGGAGATATAAACTTATCTAGCACATTTCTAGTGAGGAAGAAGAGGGAAAGTGGATGTACCCTAGATAGTGTTAGGTTTTGCTATACGACATAACAATTATGCTCGCAACAGAATAAAGAAAATAAGGAAAAACCCAAAAGCAAGTTATATATCTTGCGATGATTATTAATCAAAAAGTAATGTTGCAATAAATAAATTTATACCTTCACGGGATTGAGTCAATACTCAACCTAAGTGCTCCGATTGATTCCAATGAACGACAACGGCCAGAGTTCTGAGCGTAGAATAGTGTCCATGCCTCTACAGGTATGTACACGAGCACGGAGAACCCTAGACTCTTCTCGCACAAGATCTAGGTCAGAAAGAGGCTTGTCCTCAACGTCTCAACGGATTGCTAGATCCGTCGAAGGAGATGCAGCAACGACGAATATAACGCCTAGGAAATACTTTCCGGCGGCGATTAGGGACTGCGGACTGTTGACGATGATAAGCGGTGGTCGGCAGCAACAACGGTGACAAGCGGAGGTCGGCAGTCGGCAGGATCAACGGCGGTCGCAAAATCGGAACGCTTCCATCGCGGGAGAAAAACATTGTCGACTTCGTGATTTTTAGGTCGAGATTGAACAATCCTATTTTCGGTTCAACAGTAAAGCCTATTTATACAGTGAACCAAGAAGGCCGATAATCGCAAAACCTGCCGAAAATCAGACTTAAAAGAATAAACCAGTGAGACAGTATTCGGCGAGTATCGAACTAATATTCGACGAATCGACGAGTGGCCAGCCGATACACGACGAATCGTGAAGAGGTCCATGACGACACTCGGCGAATCGGTGATGGATCACGATGATACTTGGCGAATCGGTAAGAGGATACAACAATACTCAATGAATCAGCGAGTATTACTTTAATACTCGATGAATCATTGAATGGACACGACGATACTCGCCGAATCCAGCCCATTCGTCGAAACCACTTACTCATACTCGACGAATTTTCCTTAGCTTCTGTCGACTACATACCACGTCCACATCGTTATAGGCTTGGTCCTTAACTCATATCACATATGAGGCCAACACAAACCTATCCACTTTTCAAAAACTCTTATGTGCAACCCAATAGGCTCATACTGCGTTGTCAGTGAGGCTACATGCTTGATCACTTCCAGTTCACCATGGTAGATCCAACAGTCTCCCACTTTATCTAGAAAGTATCAAACAAAAGCTTCACAAACAATGAGCGACATCTAGCAATGCATCACTGCTCCTCAAGCAATAATAGTTTAAAACTCGAAATCCATTGTGACTAATGTATCAGTGTTGTCATGTCCCTTCGTCCCTTACATTCGGATAGAACCAGAGGTACAGATCGTGTCACCCTTATAATTGTTCAATCCTAGTTTTCTTATCTAGAATGGACTTCCAGAAATTGGTGAGTCCAATACTATATATTGACTTAACCAAGCATGGTCATGCATTTCTCAGTCCCATTCTATCAAGGGCACATGGATACAACTCCTGTCATATAGGAGGACAAATCCCATCTCTGCTCACACGCAAACACCCAAATGACTTGTAACATACCAATAACCATCTTTATGTATCATCCAACTTTTTCAAGACTGGACTTTTGATAACAATAAAGTACGCTCTTCCTCACTCAGTGAGTGCTGTGACTTCAGGTCAAAGGGTCACAAACACCATTGCCACTTGAGCCATACTTGTGACATGTTTATATAACAATCCACAAAGTATTCTCATAGTGGGTCTGTCCAGTACAACTTGTTCATAACAAGTACTCATGTGATGACTTGATATCACAATATCATGACCCGTGAGGACCGATCATCAGACAACACACATGCTAGTCTTAACGGTATCATCATCGCCCTTAGTTTCTAAGATGATACAACGACCATGAACCTTTTAAGAATGAAGCTTCTAATATCATAGGTTCTCACTTCAAGTCATTACTTGACCTATGGAAGCAAACATTCCAAGGACATTTATTAAATTGAACTACTCTATCACAATAAAAATAATTGCATACTAAAAGAACTTGCCAAATATATAAATGAAATACATATAGTACATTATTCATCAAATGAAATAATTACAGCCAACAAACATACAATCCACAAGACTCAAACTAGAGTTGATCATTTAGGTATCGTATACCCATTGATCTAACATGGTTATCATGCTTTCTCTATGCGAGAGGCTTTGTCGGTGGATCCGCAATATTCTCCTCAATTGGCACTCTACATATGCTCACATTTACTCGATCGATAATCTCTCGAATCAGATGGAACCACTGAAGTATGTGCTTGGAGCGCTGATGAGATCTAGGTTCTAAAGTAAGTGCAATTGCACTGTTGTTGTCACAGTAGAGATCTGCGGGACGAACAATGCTAGGAACTACATCTAACTCACCGATGAATTTCCTAATTCATACAACCTCCTTCGTTGCATTTTCAGCGATGATATACTCAGCCTCAGTCATAAAATCAACAACTGTCAACTGCTTGGAACTCATCTAGCTAAGTACCTCCATTTAGGCAAAATACAAACCCTGACGGAGACTTTGAATCATCCCTATTAGTTTGGAAGTTAGCATCCGTGTAACCCTCTACAACGAGCTCTTCCTCTCCACCAAACACCAAGAACGTATCCTTACTCCTTCTCAAGTACTTAAGGATATTCTTGACGGCAATTCAGTGACTTTCACCGAGATCAGACTGATACATGCTAGTCATGCTCAAGGCATAAGAGACATCGAGTCTAGTACATATCATTGCATACATGATTGACCTAATTGCGGAAGCATATGAAATCAACTTCATACGGTCCTTATCTTCACAAGATTTGGGATATTGGTCCTTAGAGAGACTCACACCATGAGATATGTGTAAGAATCTTTTCTTAGACTCAAGCATGTTGAACCGTTTCAACACCTTATCAATATATGTACTTTGGGTCAAACCCAACAACTTCTTAGATCTATCTCTATAGATCTTAATACCAAGTATATAAGTCGCTTCACTCAAGTCTTTCATTGAAAAGTAGTTCCCTAGGTTGTTCTTAATAACTTTTAGGGTCGGTTTGTCATTCCTGTTAAGCAGTATGTCATCTACATACAATAACAAAGACAACTATGCTCCCACTAATCCGTTTGTAAACACATGATTCATCCGCATTTTTGATAAAAAAAAAACTCTTTGATCTTTTCATCAAAACAAAGATTGTAACTTTGAGAAGCTTGTTATAATCCATAAATGGATCTCTACAGTTTGCATATCTTAGCTGCTTCTGAAGTTTCTTATTGTCTTTGGAAATACATGTATGGCTTCGAAAAATACTTAACTGGACTGGGAGGAGCAGTTGGATCATCTCAACTGTACTTTCTATCATGTAGTCTTCTGAGAGTCATGAATTTTTCATATTGCATCCATTCAGTATGAGAGTAGTAATCATCCTTGTGTCCACTAAATTCCACAACCAATCTTAAAGTAACAAGAATGATGGATTTTGATGTTGGGCTCCATACTTTAGCAAACTCTCTTTTAACATGCTCTGGCATGGGAGTGGACCTACTAGCAGAGGCACCATCACCATACTTTCTTCTTTTAGATTTATGTATCTCAGGAGGTATTGAGGAGGCACATTAGCCTGTTCAGGATCCCATGCTTGTTCATAAGTCTTAGGAGGAGGTGGAGCTTCAAAATATTCAGGCCCTGGGAGAATGTAGCCTATTTACATCCAATCTTGCAGGAGGGGGTGCAAAAGGGTCAATAGAGAGGTCAGGAAAAAGCTGATTGTGCGTCTATATTGCAGTATCATATGTATAAATCTTTGTACTCTTAACTTCCTTTAACACTAATGCTTGAATTTCTTTCATTTGACCATCCCATTGATCTTTTATAGTTTGAACTTTCTTCTCAAGCAGTTCTTTCACTTTATCCTCCCCCTTTCTGACTTCTACAGATAGAGTGCTAATGACACTTTATTTGAACTGTCCAACTTCTTCACATGTCTTGAAGTTGCTCTTGAGCTTTCTTTTCTAATTGTATCTGATTATTTTCAAGAGTGACAGATTGTTCCATTAGTTCACTAATAATGGTAATGGTGTGATCTATAGCTTTCCCTCCAATTTGTAAAAGCCTTTTAAACTCATCAGTATTGTTTTGGATTTCTGCAAATCCACGACTCATCTCTTTCTACAAGGTAGTTACCTTATCAGTTACAGCTTTACGAGAAGTATCAAAAAATATTTTCTCTGATCATCCATCATGGCTTCAATCTTACTCAAGATATTATTTTCAGACAGAACATTAGTTTAAGGAGATGGAGTAGGTAGAACTGGAGTAGTCCAGAGGACAATTTCTTTAATGAGTATTGTAGAGGTAGAAGTTTGTTTTCTTCTGACTGTAGTGTCTTCATCTTCAGCATCTTTGGCTAATATGTAGGAATGTTGAAAGTAGACTAAGAAAGAGGAGGTTCAACATCTTTAGCATGTATTTCTTCTTCAGTATCAGAAAGAAAAACTATATTTTCATCTTTCTCCCCCTGAACAGGAGACCGGGGATTTGGAGATGGTTCAGGTTCTGATGGATGTTTTGAATAAGGAGTTTGGTCTGGTTCAAGGGAATGTTCTTCAGGTAGAGGGGATAAAGGCTTTTTGGATTGAGCTCCTCCAACATCTTGTTAATATCATCATCTGTAGATAGAATTTGTTCATTCACTTGAGCATCTGTTAGAACTCTTGAGTTAGGTAAATCTGCAGCATTGAATTCTGAATTATCTGCTTGAAGAGGGGTATATTTGCAACTGTAGATTGAGGCGTGTCATCTTCTAGAATAGTATGTACAGCAGCAGCAGGTGAAGTGAAGACATGGGTTGGAATTTCTGTATAGACTGGAGTAGGAGTTGGAATTTGAGTAGGCTGATCTTGGACAGATGGAGCAGGCTCCCCTCAATAACAGGATCAGTTATTTGATGAGAATGTGGAGATGGAGTCCCGACTTCATCTTCTTCTGTTCTTGGTGCTTGGTTGGATTTTTGAAGCTTGATCTCCCATCTTTGGATGGAGGAGATGAAGACTTTCTTCGTGTGGTGAAGGGCCATGCCCTTAGCCATAAAAAACACTTCTGGTTTCATCTGATTTAAGTAAAGAGATAATATTCTGTCATAATTGGGGCTCTTGATGCTTGTCTTGAATCTATCGAAATGCATCATCCCCCACTGAAACTTCTTCCTGCAGATAACAACGGGCATCATATCGAAGAACTCTGTGGTGATGTAGCTGATAGAACTGGTCCTGCAGAGGAGGACTTTTCCAAGAATATCTGCGAGTAATTTACTTTCTGCATTCATATGCTATTGGCAGATAGTAACAGCAGAGTCAGGAAGACCACAAAATCCATAAGCCCTTTCATAGTCTGAGCTTATTAGGTCGTCTTCCATGTCGATAACTGGTAGCCACAAAAATTGTGAAAAAGTTAGAAGTCATCTTGATTTTGAAGTCACGAACCTTAGATTTCAGCTCTTTCCCATTGCGCTTGATCTTAGCATGTTGGTAGAATTCCTCTAAATTAGAAATTAAGACTTTGCAAGGGTGTTCCAGAACTCAGGATAACTCGACGGTGTGAGCAGATGAGAACGTTTCTGAAATCGTCAGAAATGTCTCCAATTTTGGTGGAGATGAGTACGCTATGATGCCTAACTTGGATGAGGAGGCCATTGATTGAGGAATGAAGCGTCTACTGCCGGGGAGAAGAGAAATAGGGTTGTTCCGGCAGTGCAGCGGAGACGGAGAAGGTGAAGAGTTATTCTCGAGAGCAGGGTTTTGAAATTCGGGAATAAGAAATTTTGGACAATATATATATATATACCCTAAATCTTAATGATTAATGAAATAAATAATGCTAAATTACCTGGAGTAAGGCGGCTGAATTTGCACTGGTGCAAATATCAAAAATTTGAACCGGATATCGATTTTCCATCTGATTTCTCAAGTGGGATAATAATTCTCGAGAAGAAGAAAATCATTAATCAAGTAGAAGCTGTCCTGTTCTGGAGTAGACGAAGTCTCGTTCTCGAGTAGAACTATTTTTCCTGAGAAGTAAGTCTATTGTTCTCTTGTAGTAAGTCCGTTGTTCTCGAGTATAAAAGATGTACTTCTGAGAATTAGTGATGTATTCGAGAAATGAAGTCCAAACTTGATTTTTCTGATTTTTGTGAAGTGTAGCCCGATCTTGCACTTTGCTTGAGACCTCTTTCCTCATTCTTCCTTGTTGAGCATGTCAAGTTCTGTTTTGAAGAACGAGAATTTGGCCTCGTCCAGTGGCTTCGTGAAAATGTCTGCAACCTACCTTTTAGTTAGAATATATTGGAGATTTTATATCCATGCTCCACATGCTCCAGGATGAAGTGGTACCGCATCTCTATTTGCTTTGCCTGACTGTGAGAGACTGGGTTGTTGGCTATTGCAATTGCATTACAGGATTCACAGAACAGAGGAATGTCCTTGACCTCCATATTGTAATCTTCAAGTTAATTTTTGATCCACAGTAATTGTGTGCAACAACTGTCAATAAAATGTATTCTGACTTGGCCATTAAAATTGTGACACAATTTTGCTTCTTGCTGCTCCATGAGATGAGCCTTCTTCCGAGGAATTGACAAGTCCCGGAAGTGCTCTTCCTGTCATCTTTGCTTCCTACAAAATCTGCATCTGAAAACTAATTAGTTCGCTATCATTACTTCTTTGTTACCATAAGCCAAAATTTGGTGTATCTTTAAGGTATCTCAAAATCTGCTTTGCAGCAACGTAGTGAGATTTCTTAGATTTCACTTGAAATCTAGCGCACACGCATGCTGAAAAAATTATGTCTAGTCTACTAGCGGTAAGATAGAGCAAGGATCCAATTATGCTTCTGTACTTGGTTTCATCAAAAGGTTTCCCTTTCTCATCCTTGTCCAGAGACATAACTGAACCCATTGGAGTCATCATAGAGTTTGTGTTCTCTATTCCGAATTTTTAATTAACTCCTTGGTGAATTTCGTCTGAGAGATGAAAATTTCATCTTCAGATTGTTTCACCTGAAGTCCTAAGAAATACTTCAGCTCTCTCATACTGCTCATGTCGAACTTCCCTTGCATAAGTTTGGAAAACTTTTTGCAAAGGTTGTCGTCAGTAGAGCCAAATATAATGTCATCGACATAGATTTGCACTAGCAAAATCTTGTCTTTTATTTCCCTAAGAAATAATGTCTTATCTATCCTTTCCTCTTGTGAACTTATTCTCAAGAAGAAAGTTAGACAACGTCTCATCTCGAGGAGCTTGTTTCAAACCATATAAAGCTTTAAATAAGAGATAAACATGCTCAGGATGGTTAGAATCACCAAAACCTGTAGGTTGTTCCATATACACTTCTTCCTTTATGTCATCATTAAGGAAGGTCGACTTTCACGTACATCTTATTGATAGTGAAGCCCTTAAGTGCGACATATGCTAGGAACAACTGATTGCCTCCAGCCTTGCCACTGGTGCATACGTCTGATTAAAGTCGATTCCTTCTTCTTGTCTGTATTCCTAGACGATAAGTCTGGCCTTGTTCTTTATAATTATTCCATCCTCGTCCATCTTGTTCATGTAGACCCAGTTTATTCTTATAATGTTCTTGCCTTTGGGTCTTGGAACAAGCTTCCAGACATGGCAACACTTGAATTGATTCAATTCTTCTTCCATTACCACTATCCAAGATGCATCTGAGTTTGCTTCCTCAAACTTCTTTGGTTCAACCTGCGAGTGGAAACTTAAATATAGATTTCATTAGTTGTACCTCTACGAGTTCTGACACCATCATGAAGGTCTCCTATGATTTGATCCATTGGGTGATCCTTCAAGTCTGAGCTCTAGAGTTCTTGCATCTGGAGCATTCTCTACCACTGGAGTGACTTCGTCAACTTGGATGGTATCTTCATCATGGTCATCAACCTCTCTAATTGGGGTTAGAGTGGTGATCTTGATGAACATTTGAGCTTCTTCTTCTTCAGTTGGTTCATCCAAGTTTAATTCCATTAGTCTTGAACATGCATCTTCAATAAACACACTAGAAGAGTTGTCTTGCAGCAAGCTCGTCTCATCAAATACAATATTGATAGATTCTTCTACAACCAGGGTTTCTTATTAAAAATCATATATGCCTTACTATGACTACTATAACCTACAAAAATACCTTCAAAGCTCTTTTCACCAAATTTAGTGGTGTGATATTTCCCATTGTTAACGACAAAGCATTTACTGCTAAAGATTCTAAAATATGAAATGGTCCAGTTTCCTGCCCTTTAGTAGTTCGTAAGGTGTCTTATTATGGTTCTTGTTTATGAGATCTCGATTTTGTACGTGGCATGCAGTGTTGACGACTTCAGCCCATAAATATTCCGGTAGTGAGGCATCACTCAACATGGTTCTGCAGGCCTTGATGAGTGTTCTATTACTTCTCTCAGCAACTCCATTCTATTGAGGAGTACGAGGAGAGGAAAACTCATGAAAGATACTAAGACTTTCACAGAATTCTATCATGGCCCCAGACTTGAACTCTGTTCCATTTTCACTTCTGATTTTGACAACGGAGCAGCTGTATTCATTTTGAACTTGCCTGACAAAATTAGTAAGGATATCAAAAGTATCTGACATGTGTTTTAGAAAGAACACCCGTGCAAAGCGAGAGTAATCATCAATAATGACCAATGTATAATCTTTATCTCCAAACTTTTAATTTACAGTGGACCAAACAAGTCCACATGAAGTAGGTGTAAACACCTATTAGAGTCTCTGCCAATAATACTTTTAAAGGTAGCCCTCGTTTACTTTCCTTTTACGCTTGCGTGACAAGGTCTATCTTTGACGCACTTAACATTGGGGGCATCATGTACCAAATCAAGAGAAAATAATTTATTAATAGTTTTGTAATTTTATATGCTAGTCTCTTGTGCCATTGGTCACCAAGAGACGCACTATCTTTTGCCAAAAAGCACACTGGCGTAGAAGAGTCATGCAAATAAAATTTAAACAAAATATATTTCTACTACCAGTGTCCTGATAGAATTGTTTCCAAGTTATCTACCATTTTTATCAAGCACTTGTCTGCATGAAATTCTAATATGTATCCTTTATCACAGAGCTGGCTTATGCTTATAACTTTGTGTTCCAATGCTTCAACATAAGCCACATTTGAGAAGGATACACTATCATTAGTAATCATATCATAGCCTTTTGTAATTCCTCTATAAGAACCTCCAAAGATGACCTTTGGCCCGTTCATGCCTGGAGAGTAATTCTGGAGTAGGCTTCTAGTCCCGGCCATATGCCGAGAGCATCCACTGTCTAAATAACAGATATGATTTTTGGTAGCCTTTGGACATACCTGTATTCACAAATCAGTTTGCCTTAGGAACCCAAACTCGTTTGGGTCCTTGGTCTCTAGTTAGCATACTCCCCCTACGTGTGTCAACATTGTGAGTGGTCTTTCTCACATTATTAACTTGAGGAGTTACATAATATCTGGGGTTAAACCAGCAATATATAGCAAAGTGACCAACTTTGCCGCAACACCAACAATCAAACATGTTGTATCTTTGCCTAAAGTTCTCCTGCTTGACCTTTTGAGAGTGTGTTCTAGAAGAGGTAGCAGACTTGGTGGTAGAAGCTTCGTGGTGATGGCACTCACATGACTTTTTCTCCTTAAGAGGATTTTCCATAACAAGTTTAACTTTTGGAGCTTTCCTGATGTTATGACCATGACTATAAGGGCCATAACTCTGAAGAGTGATCTGCTCATAAGGTGCCTTGAAGACACTTTCACTAAAGTTCTGGGGACGAGTCCATCCTTGGTACCGAGACTTGGGCTCTACATAAGTAGGCCTAACAAAGTGACCGTAGGATGAATCAAGATCAAACTCGTTAGTTGGAAAGATAACCTTTTTAAATATAGTTTGATCTTGAGGAGCTTTCCCCTTCTCCTTGGCTAGAGCTTTTTTGGCAGCCTTATTTTTCCGTTGAGCTTTATTTCTCCTAGAAGATTTACTAGGAGCATCCACATGGCCTAAGCCAGCACCTTTGGCCTGAGTAGAGAATTTAGCAACAAACGAAAGGACTGTCTTGGGCTTGGAGAAACTTTCAACAAGTTTCTATTCACCTGTAAGTTGTTCTTCCAATTCCTTGATGATTTTCTCCTTCAGGTTTAGGTGC
This sequence comes from Platanthera guangdongensis, assembly GCA_039583875.1. Classification (NCBI taxonomy): domain Eukaryota; kingdom Viridiplantae; phylum Streptophyta; class Magnoliopsida; order Asparagales; family Orchidaceae; genus Platanthera; species Platanthera guangdongensis. The sequence goes on from CM077165.1 coordinate 143,150,419, forward strand.
TCGAGAGCTTTATTATATTCTTCAATTACAGCATTGAAATCCTCTCTGAGTGAGTCTATCTTTGCGACTTCCTCTCTCAGAGTGATCTCTTCAGCCTTGAGAGATTTAATCTCCTTGGCCTGAGTTTTTAACAACTTTTCGACATTTGTCGTAGGCCTTGATCAATTTCTTGTATTGAATCATGAGTTCAGATTCATCATCAGACGAACAGTCCTCATGATCATGGTCAGAAGCATCTGATTTCGAGAGAGGGGTGTGAGAGTTTACCTTCCCAGTGTATTGTGCTTCTTCTTCCTCGTCGGTCTATGCCATCAGCCCAAAGTAGGCTTCCTACACCTCACTTGACTTAGATGAGTCAGAGTCACTAAGAGTCTTGGCCTTCTTGGCTACCAGGCTTCTTTCAGTTTTCTTCTTATTATAATAAGATTTCTTCTCCTCTCTTCTTCCACCCTCCTTCTTCTTGTGAGAGCAATTAGCTCTGACGTGTCCTAGCTTATTGCAACAATAAAAAATAATGTCAGAAGAAATATGTTTGTTTGGTTTTGAGTGATGCCTGTCTTGGCTACTTGAGCCTTTCTTGTGACGATCACCATCATGACGTGATCTTCTGGACGAGACATCTTTGCCTCTCCACTTTTTCTTCTTGTTTAAGAACTTCTTGAACTGCCTTGAAAGAAGAGAAAACTCTCCTTCAGATAGCTCTGAGTCTGAGGTACTTGGCTCTGAAGCTTCTTCTTCACTCTCTTACTGTGCGAGGGGAGGAGATGCAGCTTTTGACTTCCTCGAGATGTCGGCCTTTAGAGCGACAAACTTCTCCTTGGATAAAGACCGATTTTTCTTTTCTTCAGCTTTTCTTGAGTTTATTTGCAGCTAATATGACATAAGCTTTCCAAAGAAATTCTGAGGGTCAGTCTCTGCCAGCTTACCAAACTCCCGGATTGCACAGACTTTATTGTCTCATTCCTTAATCAGGGATCTCAAAAATTTGTCATTCAGTTCTCCATTAGTGAAGATCCGGCCATAGACTCTTAGGACGTTGACAATCTTGAAGAAGCTTTCAAAAGTATCAGCAATAGAATCCTTGAGACCTTGTCTGAATGCTTCATATTTCTGATTTAGGAGGGATCTTCTGTCATCTATTACCTCTCCAGTACCTTCCATCAGGACGATGAGAGACTGTCACATTTCCTTGGCAAATTGACAGTGAATCAGATTCTGCAATATAGAATCATCGACTGCACTTGTGATGATATGTTTGGCTTTCTTGTCTAAAGAGATAAGTGCGATCTTATCTTTGTCAAGATCCATAAGCTTATTTGGAACTTGCTTTATTGGGTCAATGGTGGAGACTGTCCTTGGAACATAGGATCCTTATATCACTATCATAAAGATCCTTGGATTCACATCTTCCATGAAGAATTTTATTATTTCTTTCCACATGGGAAAGTTTGTCTTTGTGCATAAGGGAAGCTTAGCGAAATGCTTGGCTCTGTCCATGCTTATATCCTCTTTAGACAACTAGATGCAGATCTGTTCAAGGTGTTAACCTTTTGATGAATAACCTCCCTCTGATATCAAATTAAAATATTTAAGTTGTCTACCTAAATCACCTAGAGGGGGGGGGTGAATGTTCTGCATCTTTTTGCAGAATAAAAATTTGTACGAGCTATGCACAGAAAGTAAACAAGCATACACATATGACACCAAGAATTATAGTGGTTCCCCAACCTTGAGTATATCTAATTTCCACCTCACCGATCTAGCAACGCACTAGACTAGACTACTCCACTATTCTCTCGGATTGAAAACAGTCTTACAACTCGGAACAAAGTTCCGACAACTCGGAGCAAAAACTACTCCTACAACAACTCAGAGAATATCTCCTACAACTCGGAGTAAAACTCCTACAGGACTCAGAGAATAACTCCTGCAACAATAAAATGAATTCACAATCAGAAATACAATGTCTTATCTTCACAGATCTGGTTGAACTCGGCTTCTTCCTTCTTGAAAAACTGAACAACCCTTATCAAAAAAGTTGAGGAAGAAATCTGAGAAGCCTTGGATCTGAGAACTTTAGAATCAGCACGATCAAGGAATAGATTTGTCGATGTTGAAAATCCTGATCTGTTGAAACTTCTTGTTCTGAATCTCTTGTATCGAGAGAGAAGATCGGCGAGGAAGACAGAGCCGCGGCGGCGCTGCTCGATTCAGAAATTTTTGAAAGATTCAGAAACTTAAAAAATCTTCTTGTTAGGGTTAGTAGATTATGATAAACCTTTTATAGGACCTGCCTAACAGTCATAATCACATTAAATGATAGCCACATGGACCAATCAAGCCTTAATGAAATTTGAAATCGAATCCGTCAAAACTTAGGAAGTTTCAGAAAACAGAACTTCATTTCTCAAGAGAGATAATTGATCTCGAGAAGAAATTTCTGTTTCTCGAGAAGAGGTATATAGTTCTCGAGAAAAATACTTAAGAAAAATGTAGAGGTGAAATTCTGGTATCTCGAGAAATAATAGACTTGTTACTCGAGAACGATTCATCCATTACTCAAGAACAATAATGCATCTCGAGAAACAATCTCTAGGTCTCGAGAAATAACTTCTGAGTCTCAAGAAAAAACATCTGGTTCTCGAGAAAGGATTCTGGACTTCTCGAGAAAAGTCGTCGGCATCTCGAGAAAACGACTTAGAGAAAATTTTGACTTAAGTTAAAGTAACTCGAGAAGGAGAATTATGATATACTCGAGTACACATTGCTTTCTCGAGAACTGCACTAGGCTTTCTTGAGAACAACTTCTACTACTCGAATACATGACTGAGCTTACTCGAGTACTAAGAAATAATTCTACTAGAGTACTACAAGTTCTTCTCGAGAATAATACTTAGAAAAATTCTGTAAGTCTGAAAATTGATTTTCTTCAAGAAATTCAGCAACCATCTTTTCTTCCATATCTTTAGTGCTTGAAGTGTTGAAGCAAAAAACTAGCCTCAATGAACGTTCGAACCTTACACCTACTTCTCCCAGATCTCAACCCAAGACCAATGACAAAGAACCAGGAATGACCCGAAAACCAAGCTGGGAGGTCCCTCCACTATCCCGGATGCTCTCTTAACCCTTCCCCTCCAAGGCCAATTGCTGGGCTAGGAGTACCTCAAAAAACTCTAGAGGGCTAAAATGAGAGTATGAGGATAAAAACCCCCTTCTGAGGTATCATGTGGGTCTATTTATAGTTTTCCAACTACTGGTCTACAAAAAGTGTATTCTTGTTACCCTAGAATTACTAAAATGCCCCTGAGCTGTCCTGCCAATAGCCAAACTCCGCAATTCTGAGGAGTTAAATGCAGACTAGGGGTATTTAGGTAATTTCAGGTCTGGTTCCCACCAGAGAGAGCTCTTCCTGCTGAGCTCTACGAGAACCCTACTTGATCTAGGCGCGAGCCTTCCCGCCTACCCTGGGCGGAACTAGAAGCATCACTCAATGCCCAAAAGGCTGGTGGGAGCATCGAGTGGAGAAGCCTCACTCAGCGCTAAAGGGTTTCCGCCGGTCCGAGGCGCGAGCCCTTTCGCCTGCCCAAGTTCAGTTATGGCCTAAGCCTACAATCTGCGCTCGACAAACTGTGCCCTCAGTTCGACAAAGCAAGCTCGTCGAACTGTGCTTCTTAACCCCACGGGCGAGAGCCTTCCCACCTACTCGCGGCGAGAGCCCTCCCGCCTGTTTTCTTACTTGACCCAATTGTATGCCCGAAACTAGACCAATCCGGGTCCTTGAGGGGACCTTGATCCTACTCAACGAATATGTGGTTGTACATAATCCCCGCTCTTTGCGAGCTAGCCTTGCACTCGGAAAGACTCGTCCAACCCCAAATATTCGGTGGTATATGCTGACCTGGCAGTGAATCTTTCAGTAGACCCCACATTTGCTCTATAAATATGCCGCTGAGTTGGTCCCTCAGGTCATCTCTATTGTCCTTACTCCCTGCGTGAGCCTCCACTAATCTGTGAAGATGCGTGCCAAAACCGCCAAAAAGCCGCTCTCAAAAGAGCTTCAGGCTCGTCTCGCGGCTGCCCAGGCGCGAGCTCGCGCCTGCCCAGGCGCGAGATCGCGCCAATTGTGACAGAGTTGCCCCATGACTAATGGGCAAGAGGCCTGCCGGCGAGAGAGCACTGGGCGAGAAACCAATTACTGAGAAGCCCGCCGGAGAGAAGCCAACCGGCGAGAGGCCAGCCGCCGAGGAGCTAGCTGGCAAGAGTTCCCGCCCTAAAAAGAAGAAGAAGGCTAGATCAGTGAGGCGCGACCTGCTGAAAGAGAATCGAGCCCCGCCTACCCCAACTTAAAGCCGTGTCGATATCCTCGCTTCTCTGTCAGAGGTATTTTTCGATCCTTTTGCACTTCCCATTAGTGCGAACATTTCGAGAGTTTGATCATAGCTGTATGTTGAAAACCCACTTATATCGTAGGGGTCGGTGCCTAGGGATGCCGTCGGCTTTCCGTCTGCGGACTCAGAAGTGGCCGACACCTGCAATGAGGATCTGCCTTCCTCTTCAGGGGCTACTCTGCCCAATCCCCAAGCTGGTCGAACCAATCTGTTACCCGAATTCACCCTCCCTGCCGAAGGGGTTAACCCCGAGCTGTACTCTCCCGCGTCGAGACCTTCAACCTCTGGCAATAGAGGGAGCCCCTGTTCCCCAACTTGGCGAGACCAGCCCACCGGAGCGCAGGACTATTCGCCCGGGTCGGGGCAAGCCGCTCCATCTGCTTTTCGAAAAATGTACAGAGGATCAACTCGGCCCCTCTCGCTGTCCGCCGGGGAAAGACATCCCTCACTCCACAGGAAAGAGAGAGCCTCCCCACTCTTCAATCACCCTCCCTCTCCTCTTATTCTGACTATTTCCCGTTTCTTCAGAGTCAAAAGACCAAGGGGCTGAAAGGGATGAAAACGAAGAGGAAGTAGTAGAAGTAGAAGAAACAATGGAAGACTCACCCCTCCCTTCCACTGGCGAGATGGAAGACTTTCTCGAGGGCCCCAGGAGCAGAAATGCACGAAGGCGGAGGATCGCGATAGTCTTGTCGAAGCTCGCGCGGCAGCAAAGGGCCAACTCTGCAGCGGTGAAGAGGATCCACGAAACGATGGAGCGGCGACTGACGATTGTTGAGCAGGACTGCACAGACCTCCTTGCAGGGCGGGATCCCATGATACGTCTTCCGGTGAAACCTCACCTGGGAGTCACATCACGCGGATTCGAGATCAGCTCCGCCTGGCCAACCGGGGGCTGACCACCCTGACGGCCTTATTCGACCCTCGAGACCCTCCCAGGTCTGGCCGGCGAGAACTAGGTCGTTGGCGGTGGGTGTCATACTAAGCTCTTAGGTTGATCCCCTTCTTTACCCATCTTCTTGGCCTACCTCTTCCCTTTGTACCCTTTTCGCTTTTTAGCGCCGGATAATTTCTTATAAGCATTGTGTGTTACTGTTGTTATTATTATTTTTTACTATTGTTGCCAGGGATTCTCGCCCAACGAGACCTTATCTATATTTGTGTTTTTCCAGCTCCCTTTTGCATGCTGTCTTTAATACATTGCGAATGCCTGATTCATACGTCTCTCTCACTGCTTCTCGCGTACTGAGGCTGTTTGCCTTTTTCCCAGCCTCCCTTGGAGGCTATTGCTTCCCGCCAAACCAAGGAGAGCTGACGCGACAGGATGGAAATCGAGGAGTCAAAGTGTCCGGAGTCATTGACTCATTGACTTTCCTCCGCCGTATTTCTTAAGAACTCATAATTACCTTGCTTTCTATAAATAGGTCAATCCACCTACCCCATTCACCTCATTTATTCCAAAACTCTGTCTACCCGTCAATTGCTTTCGCCCTTCCTTGTAGCGCAAAGGCTCTCGTCTTCAAATCCCCCCTCTTTTCTCTCCTTCCTCCGAGATGCCAGGCGAGAGCGAGGGCCGCTCCAAGTGCGCACAGTCTTTCCTCGATCACGCCTTCTCGCCTTGCCGGCTCACACAAGCGGAATTCGTCACCATAACCAAGAACTTCATCCCACCCGGATTCACCGCGCGGAAACCTAGGCGCAAGGACAGTGTGAACCTCATGCCAGAAGGGGAGCTCGTCATTCCCCTGGAGCATTTCGAAGTGGGCTTCCGGCTCCCCCTCCGACCTGAGGTGCGTTAGGCCCTGCGCTAGTACACGGTGGTGCCCGCCCAACTCAATCCCAACTCCATCGCCCTCCTTGTGGCTTTCACCTGCTACATGCGGGCGGAAAGGATCGAGTTCAATTTATCGATCTTCCAGAAGCTGTCCAATTTCTGAGCCAAGGGAGGGTCGGTCTTCCTTTCCGGCCAGTCGGTGAAAACGACGGGTCTTGCTAACAAGCACCACCACTTCGCGAAAAGGTTCGTTTTCATCGTGGGACCTTTCGGAAACATCCCTCTCGCCCTCATTTAGTACGACGACGCGACTTACAAGCCCCCCACTCTCGGGGAGCGAGAGGGAGCTCTCCTTGAATTCTTCGGCTAGAAGGTTTTCGACGTTCCCTTCCTCTGGCGAGACCTGGGAGCCCTCCAACCGGTACCTCCCGGCGAAGGTAATTTTCTGGATTTAACTTGCAAAAGCTAATTTCGATGGAAAGACTAAAATACTACTGGCTTTGCAGGTGAGCGAGATCTTCCCGTCCACCAACCCTTTGATGAGACCGGGGAGCTCGCCGACACCCTGGCTCTCGCCAAGGCGGCCGCCGTCGCCTACCGGAAGGAGCCGGGAGCTTCCTCCACACCAAGCGTTTCGAAGCGGAGACCAAGCTCCCTCACAGCCCCCTTTCCAAAAATCAAAACCGACCACCGCGAAAAAAGGCAAAATGGTGATATCGGCATCCGCCAAGACCCCCATCGCGATGCCTTCCGCTACCGTCACGGCGGATGTAGGCCGACCTGCCGCAGAGACTCCCACTGAGACCTCCTCCATTGCCGGCGAGGCGGATGCTGGCCTGCCTGCCGCAGAGATTCCGGCCGAGCCCTCTCGTGATCCGATGCCGAGAGGGCACCGGAACTTCGGCTTCGGTGACAAGTATAAGGACACGGAGGGCTTTCCTTTGCTTCAGTGGGACCCTACCGATAACCGCATAGCTATTTCCACCCTTCTCCCCTCCTAGAGGGAGGGAGACGATGTCACCGACCACGCCTTCGCGCTGGGCTATGAACTCTACAGTCGGGAAGATGTCGACTCCTTCGACAGGACAACGACCAAGGCTCTTATTTTCGATGCCGCCCAGGCCCAGCTTCGCACGGTCCAGCTACGTATATTATCGGGCGCCGCACCCTCGCCATAGAGCGGAACTTCGTCGATTTGCTTAGGGCGAGGGATGCCTCAGTGGCGGAAGCTGCCACCCTGAACGCCGAGTTGGCTGCCGCCTAACAACTCCTCTCCACTCGCCCGACCCCTGAGGTAAGTAGGACCTTCCAACATTTCTCTCCCTTCCATATGTTTACGCCTTTCGCCTGAATGGATCGCCTCGCAGGATCTCGGGGAAACGGAGCTATCTCGCGCGCGAGTGGCCCCGCGCCGAGGGTGAGAGCCATGTATTGCAGGCCGAGGTGAAGCGTCTGGAGGAGGCCCTGGCCCTGGACAAGGATCGGCCGTTGCAGGAGGAAAGAGTAGAGCACCTCTACTACTCTGCCTATGAGATGGACGTGATCGTCCAAGAGAATGCGCAAGCGATCGCAAAGATGGTAATCAAGGTTTTGCGAGCGTCAGAGCTTATGAACGAAGGAGGCGAGATCCTCACTGAGCGAGGGATCCTGCTTTGGTTGTTCGAGCCCTTCACCCGACCTGCGGTAGAGGACGGCTCTCCGACCAATGACGCGGAGGAGCTTGCGGGAAATGGCGGCTGCTCCCCCGGTGAGTCCTCCGGCTACTCTCCCAGCAGATCCTCCAGCGGTAGCTCCAGCGGAGCCACCGGCGAATCGGCTCAATAGCCTCTACGTCTACTAACCTGCTTATTGTAACCTTATTTTGAGTTCGTTACAATTAACTTTTATGAACTAAGTTACAGTAATCTTTGTACCGGGGGCGGAACCCCCTCACTGCTTCCTAACTCCTTTTTGAATATGGAAAAGTTTGCTTTGTCGCTGGAATGTTTGTCATATTTACGCGAACCCTAGGCTCTTAGATGACAACTACCTTCCATTCAAAGAGTTGGCTAAGTGGGATATGTTGGAAAGGGTATGTCGAGAGCCTTGCCTTAAAGGTTGCGCCCGGAATCCCTATCGAGTCATGCATGCCGGGGTCCCCGACCAGAAGATCATGGCGAGAGCCTCGCCGAGGACCCGGCTGAAACCCCGATCGGGAGATTTGTGTCGAGATCCCTGACGGGAGGGTTGTGTCGAGAGCCAAGCCGGGAAGGGTCTGGGTCATTCCCTCCCTACTTAGGACTTGAAAGTGTTCAATTCTAAACCTGTTAACAAAGGGTTTCGTGACTCCTTCATGATTTCAACTGCCACATATGCTTGACGTAAACCCAGCTATCGGGCCCTCCCAGGACCACTTAAACAAATAATCTCCCCTTTCCTTCTTCCCCCGAGAGATCCTTCGGCCCTGTCAGCTAGTGGGAACCTAACAACGGGTCTACTCGGGGTCCTGTTTATCCCTTCTAACTTTTCTTCCAACTCTCCTCCTTTCCCCCTAGGTGTGCCTACAGCCCTGCCCAGCTAATGAGAGCCTGAGCAGCGAGTTTACCCGAGGCCGAGCAGCACCCGGGGTCCCTTACCCCCACAGGAGAGCCTTCAGACCTGCCAGCTAGTGAGTGCCTGTGCAGCGGGTCTACCTGGGGCCGAGCCAAGCTCGGGGTAGTGCAAAAATCTCCAAGAACCAATCCTTTCCCCCCCAGTTGTGCCTACAGCCCTGCACAACTAATGAGAGCCTGAGCAGCGAGTTTACCAGGGGCCTAGCAGCACTCGGGGTCCCCTACCCCCACAGGCGAGCCTTCGGACCTGCTAGCTAGTGAGATCCTGTGCAGCGGGTCTACCTGGGGCCGAGCCAGGCTCGGGGTAGTGCAAAAATCTCCAAGAACCAATCCTTTCCCCCCAGGTGTGCCTACAACACTGCCCAGCTAATGAGAGCCTGAGCAGCGAGTCTACCCGAGGCCGAGCGGCACTCGAGGTCCCTTACCCCCACAGGCGAGCCTTCAGACCTGCCAGCTAGTGAGAGCATGCACAACGGGTATACCTGGGGCCGAGCCAGGCTCGGGGTAGTGCAAAAATCTCCAAGAACAAATCCTTTCCCCCAAGGTGTGCCTACAGCCCTACCCAGCTAATGAGAGCCTGAGCAGCGAGTCTACCCGGGGCCGAGCGGCACTCGGGGTCCCTTACCCCTACAAGCGAGCCTTCGGACCTACCAGCTAGTGAGAGCCTACGCAGCAGGTCTACCTGGTGCCGAGCCAGGCTCGGGGTAGTGCAAAAATATCCAAGTACCAATCCTTTCCCCCCAGGTGTGCCTACAGCCCTGCCCAGCTAATGAGAGCTTAAGCAGCGAGTTTACTCTGGGACGAGTAGCACTCGGGGTCCCTTACCCCCACAGGCGAGCCTTCAGACCTGCCAGCTAGTGGGAGGCTGCGCAATGGGTCTACCTGGGGCTGAGCCAGGCTCGGGGTAGTTCAAAAATCTCGAAGAACCAATCCTTTTCCCCCAGGTGTGCCTACAACCCTGCCCAGCTAATGAGAGCCTGAGCAACGAGTCTACCCGGAGCCGAGTAGCACTCGGGGTCCCTTACACCCACAGGCGAGCCTTCGGACATGCCATCTAGTGGGAGCCTGCGCAGCGGGTCTACTTGGGGCCGAGCCAAGCTCGGGGTAGTGCAGAAATATCCAAGAACTAATCCATTCCCCCAGGTGTGCCTACAACCCTGTCTAGCTAATGAGAGCCTGAGCAGCGAGACTACCTGGGTCCGAGCATCACTCGGGGTCCCTTACCCCCACAGGCGAGCCTTCGTACCTTCCAGCTTATGAGAGCCTGCGTAACGGGTCTACTTGGGGCCGAGACAGGCTTGGGGTAGTGCAAAAAATCTCCAAGAACCAATCCTTTCCCCCTAAGTGTGCCTACAACCCTGCCCAGTTAATAAGAGCCTGAGCAGCGAGTCTACCCGGGGTCGAGCAGCACTCAGGGTACCATACCCCCACAGGCGAGCCTTAGGACCTGCCAGCTAGTGGGAGCCTGCGCAGCGGGTCTACTTGGGGACGAGCCAGGCTCGGGGTAGTGCAAAAATCTCCAAGAACAAATCCTTTCCCCCCAGGTGTGCCTACAACCCTGCCTAGCTAATGAGAGCCTGAGCAACGAGTCTACCCGGGGCCGAGCAGCACTCGGGGTCCCTTACACCCATAGGCGAGCCTTCGGACCAGCTAGCTAGTGGGAGCCTGCGCAACAGGTCTACCTGGGCCCGAGCCAGGCTCGGCGTAGTGCAAAAATCTCCAAGAACCAATCCTTTCCCCCGGGTGTGCCTCCAACCCTGCCCAGCTAATGAGAGCCTGAGCAGCGAGTCTACCCGGGGCCGAGCAGCACTCGGGGTCCCTTACCCACATAGGCGAGCCTTCGGACCAGCCAGCTAGTGGGAGTCTGCATAGCGGGTCTACCTGGGGCCGAGCCAGGATCGGGGTAGTGCAAAAATCTCCAAGAACCAATCCTTCCCCCCAGGTGTGCCTACAGCCCTGCCTAGCTAATGAGAGCCTGAGCAGCGAGTCTACCAGGGGACGAGCAGCACTCGGGGTCCCTTACCCCCACAGGCGAGCCTTCGGACCTGCCTGCTAGTGGGAGACTGCACAGTGGGTCTACCTAGGGCTAAGCCAGGCTCGGGGTAGTGCAAAAATCTCCAAGAACCAGAAAGAAACCAATCATGAAAAAAAACTCAAAGATTTTATTACAAGTAGGATTTACAACCTTACCCCCCACTAAGGGTAGAAGCGCTTCAGGTCGTCTCCGCTCCATGCATGACTCACGGATACCCCTTCCACATTCTGGAGGTGGTATCCCTCTAACCCCAGGACTTTTTCTACGATATAGGGCCCCTCACAATTGGGGTTAAGCTTACTAACTGCTGCCGATCTTCCTGCGGTGTCGACCTTCTTTAGTACCAAGTCCCCTTCCTTGAACTGCTTTATCCTCACATGCTTATCGAAATACTTGACCATCCTTCGCCTGATCTCATCCTGCCTGACAGCGGCCACGTCGCGAAGTTCTTCCACCATGTCCAACGAGAGTCGTAGCTCCTCCTCATTTCCTTCCCTCCATGTCTCGCCCCCCTTGCCTGCGGCCGCTACCCGTGGTGACTGGACCTCGAATTCCACTGGTAAGACCTCCTCGCATCCATGCGAGAGTTTGAAAGGGGTCTCGCTAGTGGCTGTGTTTGGGGTTGTACGCAAAGCCCATAACACCGAGGCAAGCTGCTCCACCCAACTCCCCCTCAAGTTTTCCACCTTCTTCTTGAGCAAGTTCACTATAATTTTGTTCACCGCCTCCACCTGACCGTTGCTCATAAAACCTGAGGTCGATGCCCAGCTGAGTGCAAAAACTTATAAACTCCTCACTTGCAAACTGAGGACCATTGTCCGTGATAATGTCCTGAGGCAGCCCGTGCTTGCAGATGATCTCCCCCCAAATGATGTTCCTGATGACTTGGGAGGTTACTTTGGCCAATTCCTTAACCTCCAGCCATTTAGAGAAGTAGTCAATCATAACCAAGAGAAACCTTCTCTGCCCGCTCGCCGAGGGAAATGACCCGACTAGATCCATCCCCCAAATGGCAAAAGGCCATGGCGCCGTGATGCTTCAAATCCGTTGAGCGGGCAAGAGCTGGATGGGGGCGTAGAGCTGGCATTTTTGGCACCTTCTCGCAAACTCTGCAACATCCTTCCTCAGGGTGGGCCAAAAGTTCCCCTGCCTGACCACCCTTGCCTCCAACGTCCTACCTCCAGAATGGCTACCACATTCCCCAGAGTGTACCTCCTCCAGAATCAATTGGGTCTCCTCTTCCGTCACACATCGCGCCAGAAGGCCTGAAAGCATCTTCCGATGTAAGCTTCATTCATGCATGAGATAGTGGGCCGCCTTATGCTGAAAGCTCCCTGCCTACTTGATCCCCGCGGGGAGGTTGCCCGTGATGAAGAAGGTCACGAAGGGATCCACCCATGAGCGTCGCCGATCTACTTCCATTATCTCCCCTTCCTCGATCGCTGGATGAAACAGATCAGTCAAGATCCCCCCTCGGGGTCCAAACTTGGGCAATCGGTCAGCTGCCTCATTCTCTTCCCTAGGGAGATGCTTCATTGAGAAGGTTCGGAACCCCACTATGATCCCCCTCACCTTGGCTAAGTACCTCTGGAGGGTTGGTTCCCGAGCTTTATACTCTCCCCTGATATGGGACACCACCACTAGTGAATCTGTGAACACTTCCACGCCGTGAACCCCAAGCTCCTTAGCCAACCGCAACCCGGCTATGACGGCCTCATACTCTGCCTAGTTGCTGGTTGCCGGGAAGTGTAGCGCCACTGCCTGCTCTATGGCGACCCATTGGGGGCTTACGAGCACTACCCCCCCCCCCAGGGAATGCTTCCCTGAGGCCCCATCAACATACATCTTCCATGCCTCCTTAGGCTGCGATTCCCCCTCTCTCAGCTCTGTGACATAGTCAGCCAAGAAGTCAGCCATCGCATGTGCCTTGATGGAGAGCCTAGGCACAAAAGAGATGTCGAATTCGCTGAGCTCAATAGACCACTTGGCCAACCGCCCCGAGTGTTCTACCGCTTCAAAGATCTTGCGTAATGGGTGGTCGATCACTACCTTGATTGAATGAGCTTGAAAGTACGGCCTAAGCTTCCGGGATGAGACAATCAGGGAGAAAGCCAACTTTTCTAAGATGGGGTAGCGTAGTTCAGCCTTCTTTAGGAATCACTGACATAATAGATGGGCAGATGCCTTTTTCCTTCCTCCCTTACCAACACAGAGCACACAACCTCAGCCCCTACCCCAAGGTATAAGGCTAAGTCTTCTCCCTCCTTCAGACTCTGCAGGAGTGGTGCTTGGGTCAGCTAATTCTTCAACGCCTGAAAAGCTTCCTCACATTCCTTCGTCCACTCGAACTGTTTACTCCCTCGAAGCGCTTTGAAGAAAGGCGAGCACTTCTCTCCGGCCCGAGAGAGAAAACGACTCAGCCCAGCCAGCTTACCTGCCAAGCGCTGAACCTCCTTAGTGTTGCGAGGCGATTCCAACTCCACGATGACTCTCAGCTTATCCGGGTAAGGCTCGACCTCTGCCGGGGTTACAAGGTGCCCGAGGAACTTGCCTCGGCTTGCCCTGAAGATGCATTTTTGGGGGTTCAACCTCATCTTGAAATTTCACAGGGTTGCGAACGTCTCCTCCAGGTCGAGCAAGTGCGAACCCACATCCCTGCCCTTAACTATAAGGTCATCGACGTAGAACTCCAAGTTCCTTCCCCTTTGATCTTTAAACACCCGATCCATCATTCGTTGTTATGTAGCCCCCGAGTCCCTTAGCCTGAAGGGCATCATTTTATAGCTGAAGCACCCCTCCCTCGTGATGAAGGAGACATCCTTGACGTCGGGGGGATGCATGCAGATCTGGTGATAACCTAAAAAAGCATCCAAAAAACTCATGATAGAAAAACCAACGGCTGAATCAACAAGCGCGTCGATTCGACGCAGTGGGTAGCAATCCTTAGGGCGCGATTTATTTAATAAATAAAAGTATACACACATTCTCCACCTCCCATCATCCTTCTTTACCATCACCACATTGGAGAACCAGCCTGGGTACTGGATCTCTAAAATGAAACCTGCATCGAGAAGCTTCTTCACTTCCTCGCGGATGGGATCCTCCAGCTTTACGGTGATGGTCCTCATCTTCTGGCGAATGGGGCATGTCTTGGGGTCCAGGTTCAAGCGGTGGCAAGCCACATCAGCGTCAATGCCCGACATGTTTGCCGAGCTCCAGGCAAAGATGTCAACGTTCTTTTGGATGCACTCCCGCATCCTCTCCTGGTCTTCTTGGCCCAAGCCTCCGCTGACCCTCACCTTCTCCATCTTCCTAGCCCTACTGACTACCTCCATCTCCACAACTTCCACCGTCGGCTCCAGCCGAGTCTGCTCCCCGCTGACCCTCTCCTCCCCTTCTCCCCACTCCTCACCGCCTAGCCTCTCCACTTCCATCGCTTCCAACCAACCTTCCTCAGGCAACTCCACCTCCCCGCCCCTATGGGCCTTCCCCTCCATCTCTCCCTCCATCCTCTGCTCCTCCATTGGTCCCCCCATCGCCTCACTTAGACTTGCTCCTTCCTTATCCACAACCTCCTCCTCAGTCTCTCTCCCAACCTCGCCTAGGCTCACTACTTCCTTCCTCACAGGCCCCTCTTCTACCTTCTCCTCCACCTCATCCAGAATCATCTCTCCCCCCCAGCTTCCTCTGCCCTTGCTTTCTCCTTTTCCAGCACCTCTTCTTCCTCCATCCAGGATATAGTGTTGATGGTAGTCATGTAGCACAACCTCGCCACTCTCGGATCTCCCCTGATCCTGACCTGCACCCCTCCGCTATTGAACTTTAGGCACTGATGGAATGAGGAGGGTACGCAACGAAAGGCGTTGATAATAGGCCACCAGAATATTGCATTGTAGCTACTCGGAGCGACAACGATGACGAACCGGCAATTCCTCAATACCCCCCAACGTCACATGCAACCCTACCCCTCCTTCCACTTCCTTTCGCTCCCCCGAGAACCCAAACATCGGTCCATCTGAGGATAGCACCCTCTGATCTTCACCTTCATCTCATCAAAGGCTTTCTTGAAGATCACGTTCACGGAACTCCCGTTGTCCACCAGTATGCGGGAGACTTTGAAATTCTCAATCGCTGTCTGGATCACCAAGGCGTCGCAGAATGGATCCTCGTAATCCGACATGTCTTTCACTGAGAAAGTGATCTTCTCCTCTGGTGGGGGGGGGGTCTGGGAGGTCGAGGCGACGCTCCTTCGATACATGGTTTAGAAACTCTCCTTGCAGGTAGCCTCGATCCCCACACCTTTGTGGATCACCCTGATTACTCCTCAGGTCCCCACATCCACCCGATCTTCACATCTATTATCTCCTCCTCCTCCTTGGAGAACTTCCTCAATCCTCACGGGGGTTGCTGCTGAGCCTGCCCCCTTGCTGCCCTTATCTCCAAAAATTCTGGGCAGGTGGCCATCGCGTGGCCCGCCTCTTGGTGAAAGTCACAAAAGGGCAACGACACCCTGTCTTCTCTCCTCCTCGCTCCTCTTCGAGCTCCTCTCCTTCCTCCTCTTCCCCTCACTATCTCCATTACTTCCTGATGCAGCCGGAGAGGGATCCTCTGCCCCTGCCTCCAAGCTGGCTGGTTGATCCTCCTTTGCTCCCGGTGGTTGTCCCTGCCCGGGAATCCACCACCTTGTCCTTGAGGGTGACCCTCTTGGGGCCTCTATCCCAACAAGTTGTTCGGCTCCCATGACCCCCAACCTTGCCGTTGCCCCTGACCTCTGGGTTCCTCTCTCCTTCTCTCCTCCCTCTGCTCTCTCTGCCTCCCTGCTCCAACTTATTTCCCATCATCCTCCGCCAACTAGGCTAACCTCCTTGCAAACACCGGATTGGCCGACTCGATCTCAATTTATTTCGCTGCCCTCTCCATCAGCTCCTCGAAGGATGGGGGAACTCTCTTCAACTCTATGCTAAAAAAGTTGGGCCTCAACCCCAGAGTGAAGGCAAGCATCACCGTGTACCCCGACATCTCATGTACCTGCAGAATCCCTTTCTGGAACTGTCGACATAGTGTCCCAGCATCTCCTCCGACCTCTGCTTAATGGCAAATATGCACTCTGCTCCCTTCTTTCTCTTCTTGGACGTTGAGAACCTCAACAAGAATCCATGTCTCGGATCTTCAAAGCAGTAAATCGAGCTTGTGGGTAACTAGTGGAACCAGTCCCTCGTCTTTTCCTTCAACGTGATGTCAAAGAGCCGGCACTTGAAGGCATCTGACATTTGCCTTATGGAAACGACATCTTCGAACCACTGCACATGCTGTGTAGGGTCGGCCCTCCCAGTGTAGTATGACATGCCCGACACCCTAAACCCTTTCGGATCCGGGGCTAAGATGATAAGCTCACTAAAGGGTCTCCCGCTTATGACCTGCCGAGAAGGCTCCTCCCATGACATCGACTCGCTGGCCCTGCCTGCACTTGCCTATCCCGGGAAAAGCTCCCGCCTAGGGTGTCCCTTTCTGCCGCCTCAGCGGGAATCTCCATCCCGGGATGCTGTTCGGGAGCGTTCTCGCCCAATGATGGAGCAGCCTCCACCGGGACCTGCGGAGTCTCCCACTCACCTCTCGCTGAGAAAGCCAAGTGTATAGTCTGTAAGACCTCCCACCTGAAGTCCTCCAACATTGCCAACGTCACCCCACTCTCCCAAGAGGGAGAACCTCCCGAGCCACCTCCTTCTCCTCCACCTCTATCCATGAGACTTGACTTGAGATTTTCTTATATCGGCTACGTTCCACGCTCACCGCAATAGAAATGTTGAAGCCAAAAACTGGCCTCAACAAATGTTCGAACCTTGGGGAGTAGCCAACATCTACTTCTCCCAGATCTCAACCCAAGACCAGCGACAAAGAACTAGGAGCTGACCCGAAACCCCAGCTGAGAGGTCCCTCCACTATCCCGGAAGCTCTCTTAACACTTCCCCTCCAAGGCAAATTGTTGGGCTAGGAGTACCTCAGAAAACTCTAGAGGGCTAAAATGAGAGTATGAGGAAAAAACCCCCTTCTGAGGTATCCTGTGGGTCTATTTATAGTTTTTCAACTACTAGTCTACAAAAAGTGCATTCCTGTTACCCTAGAATTACTAAAATGCCCCTGAGCTGGCCTGTCAATAGCCAAACTCCGCTATTCTGAGGAGTTAAATGCAGACCAGGGGTATTTAGGTAACTTCAGGGCTGGGTCCCACCAGGCGAGAGCTTTTCCTGCTGAGCTCTACGAGAACTCTACTTGCTCTAGGCGCGAGCCTTCCCGCCTACCCTGGGTGGAACTAGAAGCATCACTCAATGCCCAAAAGGCTGGTGGGAGCGTCGAGTGGAGAAGCCTCACTCAGCGCCAAGGGGTTTCCGCAGGTCCGAGGCGCGAGCCCTTTCGCCTGCCCAAGTTCAGCCATGGCGTAAGCCTACAATTTGTGCTCGACAAACTGTGCCCTCAGTTCGACAAAACGAGCTTGTCGAATTGTGCTTCTTAACCCTACGGGCGAGAGCTTTCCCACCTACTCGCGGCGAGGGCCCGCCCGCCTGTTTTCTTGACCCAATTGTATGCCCGAAACTAGCCCAATCCGGGTCCTTGAGGGGACCTTGGTCCTACACAATGAATATGGGGTTGTACATGAAGAAAGAAGTGTGTCCCAATAGAGAGACTACACATGAGTCAACACCATGTATCACACAATGTGTGATTACATTGTATGGTCCTGTGTTTGGTGACTTATTGTAGACTGACATTGGTCTACACTTGACAATTATATCCTGCAAGCACTCAACTTAAAAATACATCAAATACAAACTTAATTTATCTTAGTTAAAGGGTGACGTCATACAAATATGGGTTATTATGGATACAATGCCCAACAAATCTGCCAGAAGTTCAAATCAGTCAAGATCTATGGTTTTTAAAGCAAACATATCAAAGAAGACAAAAAGAGAAAGTCCCCCATCACCAAGAAGGTATGAAAATACAGTCAGTCTTGGGACTAGTTCTTCTTCAAAAGAATTGTCAGATGATGAATTGGCATTGTTCACTAGGCAATTCAAGAAGATGATGTGAAGAAGGAAGCAATGGAACAAAAATACATCATCTGGATCAAGTTCCAGCAAAAATAAAGACAAACACAGAAACAACTTTGTGGTCAGGTATGATTCAAAGTAGGACAAATAAGTTAATACAGACATTATTTGTTATTGTTATAACATGCCTGGACATGTCATTGCTAACTGTCCAGTAAAGAGAAAGGAGAACAAGAATGTAACGCCCCGAATTTTGTGTGCGAGTCGGTCGCGGAAAAAGAGTTTTTGGTGCCTGTAGGGGTACACGGCCTAGGACACGGGCGTGTCCAAGGCCGTGTCTGGCTGGTGATTTTTTGGCCGTTTTCAACTCGAGAAGGACACGGCCAGAAACACGGCCGGATGACACGGGCGTGTCATCCGACACGGGCGTGTGCCAACCCGTGTCCAGACCCGTGTCCTGAGGGGTCGTGTCCGTTGCCGTGGCGGTTATGCGTGACACGCCCTCGAACACGGGCGTGTCGAGGAACCCGACACGGGCGTGTCAGGTCAGACACGGGCGTGTCTTGGCCCGTGTGCGTTTCCCCCGTTCGTCGATCGTGCCTGGATCGAGGCACACGGCCTTGGACACGGCCGTGTGCCAAGCCGTGTGCGGCCCAGTTCTGGGGAATTTTGTGCAGATCCGAGCCGTTCATTTTCTTTAATTTAGATCTGACGGCCCAGATTAGTTTAGGCTCTGTTAAGGCCGGGAATAGGGAGTTATTCCCTCATTTTCTCTCCAAAATTCTCCCCTTCCAAAGTGAGAGAGGAGAGGAAGAAGAAGGAGGTTTCCGGCTGCCGGCGGAGCATCGGAGCGCCATTTCGAAATCGGAGAGCGGATCCGTGGAGGGAAAGTCATTGCGAAGAGTTCTAACCGCGTAGTTTTTCCATGGCGCCAAAACGGACTACAAGGGTAACGATTCTCAACTCGAGCGCTTGAATCTCTTTCTTTCTGCATAGGGAATCCCGCTCCCGCGAGTATGCGGTGAGTGCGTGGTGTTCCTTGGGGTTGACGGAAATAGTCCCCCTTGTGTTGCATGTAGAGCCCGGAATCGTAAGTACGGGCATAGGCATTGTGTGTGAAGCCTACCCGGACGTGTTTTGTCTGGATCGGTGATGTTGCATTTGATATGGTTTTGCCGGAGAAGACTCCGTGCTTTGGATTTTTCGGGTTTCCACGCGGTAGATTGCAGCAGGGATCCTTGAAGGTTAGCTTCAAGGCGCACCCGGAAAATTGAGCGGAAACGTGTTCTGCTAACTTGGCGGTCTGGGAACCGGCCCTGATCATAACTGGGTTATGAGACTGTTTTGGAAAATTTGGGATCCGAGAGAAGCTTGGCCCGCGCAAAGTTCCTTAAATTGGACATGCGGCGTGAGCAACGGGCAAGTGGAATTGGACCTAGGCTATGTGGTTCGGTGCGAGAGACCCGAAGACGGGGACTGGCCGTTGGCATAGTTGGAGCCTTAGACGGTGGTCAGAAAGGCTAAATGCTCACATGTTGTTGCCATCCTGGGGGTGGTGGTGGATGCACTGATGGGTCAGGGTCCACCATGAATGTGCCCTGAGTGCACGGGGTGTTTGGCCGTGCGAGCCTACACCTGTGGCGAATTATAATTGCGCTATATATATATTGTTGGCTAAAGTTTTGCAGGGAAAGAGCACCGCCGTCCCGAGTAAGGGGCGGGGTCGTTATAATTTGGTCGGCTTTTAGCTGACCGTTGCTTTATTTGCCACCGTGCGGTGGTATGTGCTTGCAGGTGCTGCGGAGCCGAGCGCCAAATAGCGGGCTGGAGCCCATGTTGCTGTGCTGGCCCTAGAAGGCCGTAGAATAGTTGTTTTTACATTTCTCATGTGTGGCCGGCCTGCGAGCCGATGTATGTAAGACATGTTATATTTATGAACATTTGTAAGGCCATAAGGCCATGTACCTATTTCAGTGTATTTGGGGTTCATTCCTGTTGTTGTAGCTGTGGACATTCATATTGATGGAATTAATTTTGGGTTCTTTCAACTCTAAAATCTTCCGCTAGAATGCTCTGTGATTAGGACGAGTAGTCTTATTAGATGGTTTGATTTATTCATTTAGTAACCCTTCCGACTGTCTGTGGTATATGGCGTCGGGTTCCAGCTGGACCTTCTGTTATATGCCATGCGACGGATGGGGGTGTTACAATTTGGTATCAGACTTCTGGTTACGATCAAGCTTAAATGAATTCGTGGGCGAATTCTTTTAAGGGGTGGTGAGCACATGTGTGCGTCATCGTTATAACATCAAAAAGAACCCATGAATGTCCACTTAGGAATGAAAATACACTTATTTTGTGGAACCTGAGTGTTCCAATGATTGCTTTTAGCAATTTGTTTGTTGTCTAATCGTGTGTCTTTGCTATTATAGGCAGCTAGGAGCGGTGCTGGTCAGTCAGAGCGTCCGCAATCAGCGGAAAGTAGTGCACCAAGGGACGTGCCTGCTACACCTCCTTCAGCGGAAACCATCAGGATGGTGGCTGAAGCCGTGTTCGCAATGATAAATGCCCAACCTGCGGGGCAAATGCATCGCGCACCTCCTGCGGATGAGCAAGAACCGGTTAGGGCGGCAGAGCCGAGAGTGGTTGATCGCGCAGCAGTTGAGTTAGTAGAGCCGGGAGAACTACGGAGCGGCAGCTAAAGCATGTGATGGGCTTCAATCCTCCGAGGTTTAATGGGGTTGGAACACCAACTCAAGCTGAGGACTGGCTCTCTTCCATAAAGAGGGTGTTGACGGCCACAATGACTGAGGAGTGGCAGAAGACCACCATAGCGACTTTTCTTTTGGAAGGTGAGGCGAGGCTGTGGTGGGACGAGTTGGAGTTTCATCTTCTAGTGGGAAGGCAACTTGCGGATGTGCCGATAGAAGAATTTTCAAGATTGTTCCTAGCCAGATTTGTACCTTCTGCTCAGAGGTTGGAGATGGAGAATCAATTTCTTGGGTTGACTCAGGGATCCAGAAGCGTGGACGAATATCTGCATGAGTTCACACGGTTGGGTCGTTATGCTGGTGCTATGTTTTCAGAAGAAGAGAGGAAGACCAACCGATTCTATGAGGGTCTTCGTGGCGATTTACAGTTACTCCTTGCTGGGCCTAAGGCGCAGGGCTTCCTAGCCTTGGTCAATTCGGCCCGATCGTTGGAAAAGGTTGCGAAGAAAGTTCAAGAGAAGAGGGACCCAGGAGAAAGGAAGACCGAGTTCAAGGTGCCAAGTCACAAGACAGGTTTCCGCAGATGGAACAAGAAGCGGAGGACTTCAAACTCAGCCCCTTCGGCTGATGCATCGGGGGCAACTACAAGTCGAGTCCCCGGAGCTTGCTACAACTGCGGGAAGACGGGGCATTTTGCTCGGGAGTGTTGGAGCGGACGTCCAAAGTCCGAGAGGAGACCTGGAGCGACTTATGAGGAGAAAGGGAAGGCGGTGGAGTCAACCGCATCCCATCATGCTCCAGCCCAGCCTAGAGTCTACAACCTTGGTCTACAGGAGGCCATTAAGCAAGCAGACGTGGTGACAGGTATGAGTTAAATTACAGTGGTTTAACTTTTATAGTTGTTACCTTCGTATTTGTTAGCTTACGTTTGTTAATGCTAGGCTTTGTGTTAATCTTTGGGTTTCCGGCGAGAGCCCTTTTTGATACGGGAGCATCACATTCCTTCTTGTCTGAAAAGTTTATATCGCGCATCGGAGTTCCGTTCTCGATGGCAGAAAACAAGTTGGATGTGTTGTTGCCTAATGGGTGCTCAATGCGTGCGGATAGGATTTGTGTTGTGAAGATTCAGATTGGAGACCGGGAGTTTGATTTGCGGGCGTTGGTTCTACCATTAGTGGAGTTCGACGTAATCTTCGGTATGGATTGGCTCTCGGAGCAGAGTGCATGCATTGATTGCAACCGTAAAGAAGTCAAGTTGGGTCTGGACACTGATCGGGAGACTACTTTTGCGGGCATGAAGGGGTCAGGGAAAGTTCTGATGTCGGCCCTTCAGGCGTTTAAGGCAGTTCGGTCTGGGGCAGAACTATATGTCACTCTAGTGCAGACTTCGACGCCTAAGCCTAGTTTGGACAGCATCCCAGTTGTGTCCGAGTATCCTGATGTGTTTCCAGATGATCTCCCAGGAGCCCCTCCTCAGCGGGAGATAGACTTTACTATAGAGCTGGTACCGGGTGCCAAACCGGTGTCACGCTCCCCCTATCGGATAGCCCCAAGAGAAATGGCGGAGTTGAAGGTGCAACTGCAAGAGTTGCTAGAGCAAGATTATGTGCGTCCAAGTTCATCACCTTGGAGCGCACCAGTTCTCTTTGTTAAGAAGAAAGATGGGAGCTTGCGGCTTTGTATCGATTATCGGGAGTTGAACAAACTTACGGAGAAGAACAAATATCCAATCCCGAGGATTGACGATCTATTTGATCAGTTGGTTGGGTCAACTGTATACTCGAAGTTAGATTTGAAGTCCGGTTACTATCAGTTGAGGATAAGGGAGAGCGACATTCCAAAGACAGCATTCAGTACGCGGTTTGGGCATTTTGAGTTCACAGTCATGCCGTTTGGGTTGACGAATGCTCCATCCGTGTTTATGGATCTGATGAATAGGACGTTCAGAGAATACTTGGATCAGTTTGTGATAGTATTCATCGATGATATCCTGGTGTATTCGCGGTGCGAGGAGGATCATTACAAGCATTTACACATGGTGTTGGAGACATTGAGGAAAAGTCAGTTGTATGCAAAGTTCTCCAAGTGTGAGTTCTGGTTATCCTCGATAGCGTTCCTTGGTCATGTTGTCAGTGGAGAAGGAATAGCTGTGGATCCGGCGAAGATAGTGGCGATACGGGAGTGGCCTACTTTGACTACAGTGGCAGAGGTCCGGAGTTTTCTGGGGCTTGCTGGCTACTACAGGCGCTTCGTAGAGAACTTCTCGCGGATAGCACTACCACTCACGACGTTGACAAGGAAGGATCAGAAGTTTGTGTGGTCTTCGGAGTGCGAACAGGCTTTTGTAGAGTTGAAGAGGCGGTTAACCACGGCGCCTATTTTATGTTCGCCAAGTGGTACCGAAGGATTCGAGATTATAGTGATGCTTCAGGTAGTGGTTTGGGCTGTGTCCTGCTACAGCATGGGAGAGTGATAGCTTATGGTTCACGACAACTGAAGGTTCATGAGAGGAATTATCCGTCCACGACTTAGAGTTAGCGGCCGTGATATTTGCTCTTAAGCTTTGGAGGCACTATCTGTACGGTGTGAAGGTGGATATTTACACCGATCATAAGAGTTTGAAGTACCTATTGGACCAAAAAGATCTGAACATGAGGCAGAGGAGGTGGATGGAGTTCTTAGGGGACTACACCTTCAAGATACACTACGTGCCTGGGAAGGGAAATGTAGTGGCGGATGCGTTGAGTCGTAAGATTCCCGCACAAGCCAACTGGTTATCAGTGCATGATAAGAGATTGGTCCAAGAGTTGGAGGCATTGGAGATATCTTACGTTGACAAGCAGTCTAGTGCCGAGGCGAAACTATTTTGGACAGAGGTGCAGTGTGACCTAGCGGATAGAGTTCGGAGGCTTTGGTTCAGGATAGCAGCATGAAGCAAATCTTGGATGGATCTTTGGATGGGTCAAATTCCCAGTTTGTGGCTGAAGATGGGTTGCTAAGGAAGGACGGTCGTCTATGCGTTCCTAGTGCGGATAATATTCGGGAGGAGTTGATGTATGAGGCTCATCATACCAAATACTCAATCCACCCGGGAAGCACGAAGATGTATAGAGACATGAAGAAATTATTCTGGTGGCCGGGTTTGAAGAAGGATGTGGCGCTTTATGTGGCCAAGTGTCGTACTTGTGCATTAGTGAAGGCGGAATGCCAGAAGCCCGGAGGTTTCTTGAAATCACTTCCTATCCCAGAATGGAAGTTTGACGACATATCTATGGATTTTGTGCACGGTTTGCCGAAGTCGCAGAAAGGAAATGACGCCATTTGGGTGGTTGTTGATAGATTGACAAAGGTGTCGCACTTTATCCCAGTGAGAAAGGAGGATCCAGTGGAAAAGTTAGCCAAACTCTACGTGGATAATATTGTACGACTGCATGGTGTGCCTCGCAGTATTGTTAGTGATCGTGATGGACGCTTCACGTCAAATGACTGGAGGTTGGTGCATGGTCTGTTGGGTACTAAGCTAAAGTTCAGCACAGCCTTTCACCCGCAGACAGATGGCCAAACCGAGAGAGTCAACAGAACTATGGAGGACATGCTTCGCATGTGCGTCCTAGATTTCGGGAAGCATTGGGAGGATCACCTGTACATGGTGGAGTTTGCGTACAACAATAGCTTTCAGGCAAGCATTGGATTGGCGCCTTTTGAAGCTTTGTATGGGAGGAAGTGCCGTACGCCGTTGTCTTGGTTGGAGGCAGGCGAATCAAAGTTGTATAAACGTCAAGCGGTGGAAGATGCCACTTCAATGATACGGACAATTCAAGAAAGGCTGAAGATTGCTCAGGATAGACAGTCAAAGTACTACAATGCCAAACATAGAAATGTGGAGTTCAACGTTGGCGACATGGTGTATTTAAAAATCAAACCGTTCAAGGGTGTATCGCGGGTTCGACGCTTGAAGAAGCTGAGTCCGAGATACCTTGGACCATTTGAGATCCTGGAGCGTGTTGGCGAGGCGGCGTATAGATTAAAGCTGTCGACGGAGTTGAGTGGGCTGCATGATGTATTCCACGTATCAGTGTTGCGTAAGGCAGTTCAAGAGGCTTCGCAGATCATTGCAGACGATCAGGTACCGGTTGATTATGAGTTAACAACAAGGGTCAGACCAGTACGAATTGAAGATGTTGCAGTCAAACGACTCCGCAACAAGGAGGTCAGAATGGTTAAAGTCCGTTGGGATAATTGCGGACGTGAGGAGCTTTCTTGGGAGCGAGAGCAAGCTATGTTGGGGAATACCCCGAGTTATTCCACTCAGGTATCATTTAGCTTTCGTGTACCTTTGCTTAATTTCGGGACGAAATTCCTTAAGTGGGGGAGATTTGTAACGCCCCGAATTTTGTGTGCGAGTCGGTCGCGGAAAAAGAGTTTTTGGTGCCTGTAGGGGTACACGGCCTAGGACACGGGCGTGTCCAAGGCCGTGTCTGGCTGGTGATTTTTTGGCCGTTTTCAACCCGAGAAGGACACGGCCAGAAACACGGCCGGATGACACGGGCGTGTCATCCGACACGGGCGTGTGCCAACCCGTGTCCAGACCCGTGTCCTGAGGGGTCGTGTCCGTTGCCGTGGCGGTTATGCGTGACACGCCCTCGAACACGGGCGTGTCGAGGAACCCGACACGGGCGTGTCAGGTCAGACACGGGCGTGTCTTGGCCCGTGTGCGTTTCCCCGTTCGACGATCGTGCCTGGATCGAGGCACACGGCCTTGGACACGGCCGTGTGCCAAGCCGTGTGCGGCCCAGTTCTGGGGAATTTTGTGCAGATCCGAGCCGTTCATTTTCTTTAATTTAGATCTGACGGCCCAGATTAGTTTAGGCTCTGTTAAGGCCGGGAATAGGGAGTTATTCCCTCATTTTCTCTCCAAAATTCTCCCCTTCCAAAGTGAGAGAGGAGAGGAAGAAGAAGGAGGTTTCCGGCCGCCGGCGGAGCATCGGAGCGCCATTTCGAAATCGGAGAGCGGATCCGTGGAGGGAAAGTCATTGCGAAGAGTTCTAACCGCGTAGTTTTTCCATGGCGCCAAAACGGACTACAAGGGTAACGATTCTCAACTCGAGCGCTTGAATCTCTTTCTTTCTGCATAGGGAATCCCGCTCCCGCGAGTATGCGGTGAGTGCGTGGTGTTCCTTGGGGTTGACGGAAATAGTCCCCCTTGTGTTGCATGTAGAGCCCGGAATCGTAAGTACGGGCATAGGCATTGTGTGTGAAGCCTACCCGGACGTGTTTTGTCTGGATCGGTGATGTTGCATTTGATATGGTTTTGCCGGAGAAGACTCCGTGCTTTGGATTTTTCGGGTTTCCACGCGGTAGATTGCAGCAGGGATCCTTGAAGGTTAGCTTCAAGGCGCACCCGGAAAATTGAGCGGAAACGTGTTCTGCTAACTTGGCGGTCTGGGAACCGGCCCTGATCATAACTGGGTTATGAGACTGTTTTGGAAAATTTGGGATCCGAGAGAAGCTTGGCCCGCGCAAAGTTCCTTAAATTGGACATGCGGCGTGAGCAACGGGCAAGTGGAATTGGACCTAGGCTATGTGGTTCGGTGCGAGAGACCCGAAGACGGGGACTGGCCGTTGGCATAGTTGGAGCCTTAGACGGTGGTCAGAAAGGCTAAATGCTCACATGTTGTTGCCATCCTGGGGGTGGTGGTGGATGCACTGATGGGTCAGGGTCCACCATGAATGTGCCCTGAGTGCACGGGGTGTTTGGCCGTGCGAGCCTACACCTGTGGCGAATTATAATTGCGCTATATATATATTGTTGGCTAAAGTTTTGCAGGGAAAGAGCACCGCCGTCCCGAGTAAGGGGCGGGGTCGTTATAATTTGGTCGGCTTTTAGCTGACCGTTGCTTTATTTGCCACCGTGCGGTGGTATGTGCTTGCAGGTGCTGCGGAGCCGAGCGCCAAATAGCGGGCTGGAGCCCATGTTGCTGTGCTGGCCCTAGAAGGCCGTAGAATAGTTGTTTTTACATTTCTCATGTGTGGCCGGCCTGCGAGCCGATGTATGTAAGACATGTTATATTTATGAACATTTGTAAGGCCATAAGGCCATGTACCTATTTCAGTGTATTTGGGGTTCATTCCTGTTGTTGTAGCTGTGGACATTCATATTGATGGAATTAATTTTGGGTTCTTTCAACTCTAAATCTTCCGCTAGAATGCTCTGTGATTAGGACGAGTAGTCTTATTAGATGGTTTGATTTATTCATTTAGTAACCCTTCCGACTGTCTGTGGTATATGGCGTCGGGTTCCAGCTGGACCTTCTGTTATATGCCATGCGACGGATGGGGGTGTTACAAAGAATTCCAAAGAAAAGAAGTTCTATAAAGATAAAAATCTAGAAAAGTGTCTGATGGCAAAGAAGCCAAAGACTTTATCTGATAGTGTTTCAGATTCAACTGAATCAGATGAAGAACATGTTCACATTAGATTGTTCTCCTATGAAGAGGATTTCATCGGAGAAACCATATATAAGGGAAAGAGCTCCATAACTACATCACTCTGCGATGACTCTGAATATGATATGGAGGTCAACTTAATGACACTGACTGATAATCAAGAAACAGAAACAGTTGACTATCAGAACACTGAGGTAATCTTTGACAAATAAATTTGTTCTACAACTTCTATTTATGAGACTGAGGATGAGTCAGACTCATGTAGCCCAAAGTTTGATTCACATGAGTCCAACTCTGAGACCGAACTGCGGCAGCTCATAGTTAAGTTTGGAAAACTGCTAGAGGCTCTTGTAAAGAGTAAAAAAACTTATCAAAGAACAAGCCATCAAGATTACATCACTAAGAGGTCTTGAGTACCATCATGAGATGGATATTCATCGATTGGTCTTCAAAGTTCAAAGTTAGCTAAGCTAACTAAGATCATTAATGATCAAATCATGTTGCTCAAACAAAGGGATGCAAGCATTCAGGAGTTAGAACTCAAACTCCAGAATGATAAAAGACTTGTTCAGCAGTTGTCTAAACCTAAGACTAAGCTCCCCATAATAGATACCTTCTCAGGAACTCCTGGAAGTGGTAGAAAGCTGACAGGACAAAAGGGTCCAGTGTTGCCACCAGGAACAGCTAGCACATCTGTGAATAGGAAAGCTATTCCTAATGTGTTTCCTCCAAGGAGGACTGCTGTGACAGTGTGGCGAAACAAAAAACTTGCTCACAATCAATATGCAACTATAAAAGCAACTGATTCTTGTCCTAAGGAATGTCAGCATAAAGTTCATACCGTGCCTCCAAAGAGGAGATACAACAGATATGGGTGCTGGTATTGTGGAAAGATTGGACACTTTGCCCTGGACTGCTGGTTCAATCACACAGTGTCTCATGGATAGAAAATGTACCCAACTAAGAAATTCTCAAGGCGGTCACAATGGAGCCCCAGCTAACAAGCACCTAGGATCCAATACAATTTGAGTTCCTAAGGATAAATAAATCTTTATTTTGCAGGTATGTCCAAGCACCAGAGATAGGCCCATCTAGTACTTGGATAGTGGATGTTCCAGACACATGACTGGAATAAAGAGCAATTTGAGGGAGCTTATTCCAGTGAAGGATGAACCAAAGATGATCTTTGGTGGAGGTGACAAAGGGATTACCAGAGGCTATGGTACATCAAGCGCAATAGGAGAAGACTTGAAGCTAAAGGAGTTGTCAATAGAAGACTCAATTCCAACATGCCAAAGTATACAATATGGAGTCAACATTGTTGAGGAAGAACTTGCATAGGAATAACCAGAAGAAGAGACTCAACAATAAGATGAAGTGTTCAAAGTGAAGAGGTCACATTACCAGTTGCTGTCAGACATCTAAGGGATCATCCAAGAGAACTAATCATTAGAGATGCAGCTCATGGTGTGACCACAAGAAGTAGACAACACAACACTGTAATATACTCAAGTTTTCTGTCCCAAACAGAACCAAAGAAGTTTGAAGAAGCCAAAATGAGTCTATATACAGCAGTCAAAAGAATATTGAGATATCTAAATAGCACACCTAATTTTGGCCTATGGTATCCCAAAAATAGTGATTTTTAACTAACGGGATTTTTAGATGCAGATTATGCAGGTTGTAAAGATGACAAGAAAATCACATCAGGTTCATGTCAGTTCCATGGAAGAAGGTTAGTGTCATGAAGCAACAAAAAACAAACAAGTGTAGCAATATTCACTGTTGAATCTGAGTACATTTTAGATGGAAGTTGTTATGCACAATTGCTTTGGATTCAACATTTATTACAAGACTACAACATTCAGCTAAGTAAAACTCCATTATATTGTGATTCTACTAGTGTCATTTCAATTGCAAATAATATAGTATCACATAGTAGAACTAAACATATTGAGATTAGATATCACTTTATTAGGGAGCATGTAGAAAAGGAAGACATTAATCTAGATTTTGTTCCTACAAATAAACAGATTGCTGATATTTTCACTAAGCCCCTAGATGAAGAGAAATTTAATTTCTTTAAGTTTGAACTTGACATGTTAAATCTGGAATAATTAGTGCATACATAAGACTGATGAAAATCAGAATAAAATATTAATCAGTAATTAAGTTTACTTAATTAAATATCCAGTAAAACATCTAAGTATCAAGTTTCTATAGTTCAGGAGACAAAATATTGGCTAAGTCAAAAGTTGTGTCAAGACACCAGAAAATGTGTCACGACACCAAAGTAAGTGTCGAGACATCAAATGGTGTCGAGACCCGAAGGTATATGTCTAGAGACATTATCCTTGTGGCGACACATCTCGACAGAAAATTTTTCCAGTGTCGACACTAGGTCTTTTCCTAAAAATTTAGAACAGTATAAATGGAGCGCGCCTTTTCGACTTCAGGAGAGCCTAGACTATAAATAAGGTATGAAAATAGAGGTCGACTACGCCTTCTTGAGATCTTAAGAGTTTGATTTCTGAGTGTCGAGACCTAGAACTCCATTTAGTCGACACACCTCGTGTGATTCCTTCACTCTCATGGCATCCAAAAGTGATGATAACATCTTCGAAGGTTATGAACTTGTCCGAAATGGATTCAACTCGACGTCTGAAGAAATTAAGAATGTAATAACCCTAATCACTAAAGCAGGATTGGAATATCTGATTTCAAAACCTTCAAATATCTGGAAATAAGAAGTTCTTGAATTCTTTTCAAATGCTCATCTCGACTCAAACGTAAAAAATATTAATTCCAAAAGTGAATGGAACAAAGGTCAAAATCACAACCAGAATACTGGCCAAGATATTTCACTTGCCAAGGATTGATCAAGAAGATGACTTAGATTCTTCCAAGACTACAGAAGCTTTGGAGTGGTGTGGATTGGCCCCAACAACAAAGCTTGGAAGCACCCTGGTCAGGAAGGGAATGAATACTCGAGGCAAATTTCTATCAGAGATTATAGGAAAAGTGCTGCTATGCAAAACAGGAGCAAATGACAAAATCTCTACTCAAATGTTTGAGCTGATGACAAGGATAATATTCAAAGTGAAGACCAACTAAAGCAAAATTGTCTTTGACAAAATAGTAGAGAGCATCAAGAATCCCAATATGGGAAGGATTACAGGCCTCTATTTGGTTCAAGCACTTCCTGACAGTCTCAATCTCAAGATTGGATCTAAGATAAATCACATGAGAATAATGGACATAAGAATTCTAGCAAGATTTGATAGAGTATTAACAAAAGAGATGCCAGTACTAGAAAAGAATAAAGAGAAGAAGAAAGTAGTGGTTGTGGAAGAAGAATCTTCCAATGACTGAAGAACAAGGAAGCTCCAACACAGAAAAATATGATCATGCAGCACCAGAAAATTCTCCAAGGATCTCTCCTAGAACTGGTGATCAGATGCAGGGGGAGATGATCCCAGCTAGGGATCCTAGTGAGGCGGAGAAACTTAATATTCTGCCAGAAATAGAACAGGATACTGTCAACACCATAGTGATGGAAGTGGTATAGGAAATAGAAACTGACCTGGAACAAGTAGAGGTTCCTGAACAGGAGATGCTTGATAATGAGAATGAGTATATAGTCTCCAAGGAGACTGAAGTAGAAGTCTTTCTAAATGAAGATACCGAATTCCAGGGGAAGATGACAGCTCTTCCAGAGGATCCAGTTTCTGATTCCATAGCTCAATAGGATGAAGTCATCATGGGAAACAACAATCTTGTTGAAGTTGGTGTAAGGGTTGAAGGGGAGATAGCAGATATGGCCCCAAACACTGAAGGAGCTAAAGTGCCTACTTTAGTTGAAGTTGTCAGTTCTTCATATTCTGATGAGGAGAAAGTCTCTCAGCTCAAGAAAAGGAAAATTGAGGAATTTACGAAAAAGGAGTAGGAGTTATAAAAATACCATTTAATATGGTACAACATCAGCTCCTCCTATGGATTTCAATTCCCTTCTAATTCAAATACAAATCATACTAGACCAACAAAGGAGAGCCCTGGAAAAATATGTAGATGAAAGCACTAAAAAGGTACAGTTCCAGCTAACACAAGATATCAAATCCATTAGATTTGAGGTCAACTTTCTGAAGAAGGATGTGACTGACTTCTTCTAAAGAGGTGCAAATGTTGTAGTCTACCTTGCTCAACAACAGAAGGAGTCAATGGAAACTCAAAATATATAGCTATTAAACAAGGATATGTCCTTGAGAATCAGACAAGAATGAATAACAACATGATAATAATGCATGATATTTTACTGGTAAACCTAGCCGAGCAAACTACAGCTTTGGAGACAAAGATAGGGTGTACTTCTACAGCTGTTGAATCTCACCTCTCCACTCACACAGCCTCTGTGGTTCAAGAAGTCAAGTCCTCTTGCAAAGACATCGATGATCACTTTCTCAAAGTGAAGAATCATTTGGCCTCAGTGATTACTCATCTAGAAGGCCAAATCAGATTTCATACAAATGACTTAAGGATCGTGTGGAGAGAGAAGTCATAAAGGGGGAGAGAATGATAATAAATTTAAACTCTGAGCAAGTTATTCGGACCTCCAATATCATTATAGGCACTCTAGACAAGCCTCTTATTGATTATGATGATCAAACTGCTGGGTCTGGCTGCCAACCAGCTCAGTTTGAGGCTATTCACACTACAGTACAGACTATGTACAGTCCTGCACCATAGTTTCAGAATGTAGTATGTGAGGAGGTGGAGATGGCTGCCTTGCTCAAAGAAAAAGAAGCTTAATTATCTAAGAAGAGATTCAGGGAGCAGGCTAAAGCAAAGCTAGATTTTGAGCAGTGGAGTCCAACTTCTAGATTTATTATACTCACTGTATGGAAAGCAGTTAACAACAATATAGTTGATAGGGGAAAATGGTACTCAGAACAAGAATGAGTCAAGCATACAAAGCAGCAGGAGATCATCTATAAATTCAGAAAAGATCTGAAGGCAGGGGAGATCCCAGCTGATTCTATTGAACCCAACAAGTATTTCCCTAATCCCTTTCATTATTTTGAAAGACAAAAGCTTAAGGAAGAAGAGATCTTGAAGACCAAGGATGCCAAGGGAAAGAAGAAGGTTGTTGAAGACAAGTTGTCGGAAGTCAAAACCAAGATACAATTAGGAAAAAGCATTGTCTTCAAAGAGTCAGAATAATCTTAGATTATTTCTCTTTTCTAGAAATTATGTAATTTTGTAATAGTACATTGTAAATTCAGAATTGTTTAAACATTGGCAAAAATGAAATGAAAAAGTTTATTGGCTCTTTACTATTTCTGTCTTGTTATTTTCATTTGTTTTGTGTTTTTGTTACAGTACTTAACATTTACATTATAATTATCATATTTTGGTATTGTGGTATATATCATTGAATTGGGCTTATGACTTCTCCAAATAGGAGGAGATTGTTGGGTACATTAAAAATAATGTACTTGATTTGAAGAAGCCTTTTCAACTCAATAATATACATAAGTATGTATTTGATGTATGTTGCAATTCATGCATGTAGGTTAGTTTATGTCATATTGATTGGACAGGTGATCCAAGTGACATTGGCATATGGACTCAAAGAAGCTGACTAGAAAGACAAGAAATTGCCTAAGCCCACAGGAGTTGAGTGAAGCAAGCTCACTTAACGCCAAATATCAAGGCAGTGACAGTGAAGAAAGTTGACTAAGTCCGCAGGCATTAAGTGAAGCCTGCTCACTCAACGACATACAGCTAATAGTGCTGAGTGAAGTCAGGACAGTCAAAGCCCAGCAAGTTGCAGCACAAAAGAAATGACTAAGTACAAAAGTGTCGACATACTTCACAACTATGTCGACTCCTTTGTAAGAGAAGTGTCAAGATCAGAAAGATAGAAGACAGCAGTGTCGAGACAAGTCAGATATCTCGACACCTTAAAGCTCGGGAATATAGTGTCGAGACAATACAACTATCTCGACATAATGAAGAACTGAAGTTCAGACTTAAAGATGTCGACACCCGGCAGAATGTAGTGTCAATATATTTCAACTGTCTCGACACATTGAAGATTTAAAACAGATGTCGACACCTAGCAGACAGTTGCGTCGAGACTGCTAAGATATCTCAACACCTTGCAGTTTACAGTCTAAGAACAATATGTTTTATTGTGTCGAGACACTTAGGACTTCTCGACACTTATGATTCTGAAGTTGTATAGAGTCAACATAGCTGAGTGACAAGTTAAGTCAGAAGTGTCATGTCAGCTACAGTGACTTGACATCTCATCAAAATCTATCTGAAGAAAAACTTGAAGTATGACGCATATGATGATGTAATCAATCAGAAGCCAACAACCAGTGAAGGCTATAAATAGATGGGTCATCTACACAGAAATTAATCCAACAATCAATTAATCAATTCAATCATTCTGATTTCTCCTAAGTTAGAGAAGGGCGACAACTCCAAGAATAAGGAAGACACGGGTCTTCAAGAAAGTCTTTTGATCATTTCAAAAAGTTGATCAGAGGATTAAGGTAGATCTGTTCTACAAGTTCTTCAAGGAAATCAAGTCGATCATCATCAAGAACATTGCAGATTCAGTGAATAATCTTTTTAGCCAGTCTGCTCATCAAGAACCAATCCCGGGCTGTTGAATTGAAGAATCTGAATTCTCAGATAAGTCAGATCTCAGAGTTACTATCTTCTGAGATTACTTTCTTTATCATTTTCCTATTAAACCCGTAAGATCTCTTTGAGATCTGAGTGTGTAGGAGATTTATTCTCTGAGTTGTAAGCCTGATTTATAAAGGCTGAGGTAGGTGATTTGTGTGGGATTACTAAGGTGTAAGACTTGTATAGTCTGAGGTAGGTTTCTTGAGGGACCTGAGGTAGGAGATTGTGTGGATCTCTGAGGTAGGACCTGTTGGTCTGAGGTATAGGTTTCTGGAAAGAAACTGAGTTTGTAAGATCTGTTGATCTGAGTTGAAGAGGAGGAGATATAACCTTATCTGGCACATTGCTAGTGAGGAAGAAGGGGGAAAGTGAATGTACCCTAGATTGTGCAACTACTATAAAACTTCTATGTACTCTGTGATTGTGTGTGCTATGATCTGAGATTGTTTTTTTTCAAGTATCTGTTGAATTATTAAGTATAAGTGTCAAAGATTTTAAAAAATGTCTATTCATCCCCCAATAGGTGGTTAACTACTCAGATTTATTTTTCAGAAATCATGATTTTTGCTTATGTGCACTCACCTCTTAACAAAACTCCATGAAGTTTTGTTGTTATATCGGGACACATGCATCCAAGATAGATGGGTCATTGGAAATAATGATGTATTTCGTTCAAGTGTCCCTATGAATGATGAAAATTGAGGTGCGCCAATTCCAACAAATTTCTCATGTTTGTTTCACTCCAATAAGATAATTTTATCTGATGGAAAAAGATGAATATCCTTACATGTCATTGCTCATAGTAACTTTTTTTTACTTCTATTTGTACCTACATATACAAAAACATGCACTATTTACCTGAAGTCTCTAGGACTTCCTACTAAGATTGAAACTTCTTGATCACTATGTTGATCTTCATGAAATTTTTCATCTGTTGAAAAATAATGTGTAGTTGTTGGATCATGTAGTGGTTCTTTGTGGGTATTTGAAGTGCTCACATGAGGGCAACCGCTAACACCTTTGTGTTTATCTTTAGATAGAGAGTTATCTCTTGAACAACTAATTTTCTTGGAACAAATGTTCTCTTAGGAGTCATTTAATATCTGCATGATAACAAAATTAAATATCTGCATGATAACAAGATAAAATATATGCATGATAATAATAATGTTCTCTTAGGTGCACGAGCATACAATACAAGCATTCACCAGGACATACGCTACATAGAATGCCATAAATATAAAGGTGCATAAAACAAAAATAAAATCAATGTGTCATGGATTGCATCATGGAACTAAAAGCAACATAGAAGCAAAGACATCATGTGCAAATCAAAAATAAAAGTAAAGATGGTATCAAGCAATGAAATCAAATATATTGAATGACACATAATTTCCAGACAGGTCACAAACATAAGTGTAGGCGCCTCTATAATCACTAATCACAAAAATAATGGTAAGAAAATGTATAGTCTGACTCTAACAAAAACTTATTTTCATTGCTAAAAAACTAGTATACATTTAGTACAAGAAACTCAAAAAACTTTGTAGAAAACTCAGAGAAATTAATGCAGAAAACTCAGACAAAGAAATCTGTACATATTTCTTCGAGAAAGTATTGTTGAGGTATATTTATATTATTGGTAATGAGTCCTATTGGGTTTGGTTTGGATCTGGTAGGAATCTAATAACTCGTCGTGAATTTAGGGTCACGCCTATAAATACCACTACTAGGGAAAACGTGAAGGTCGTTCCAAACTTAACAGACACACGGATGCTTAGAGCACACTAACATTCTTGAAGGTTTATCATTTTTATGCCCTTGCCCCCAACTCCCGTGGAAAATCGGTCTGCTTGTTCGTGGTTACTCTGGCGTCCCCGATCACGATTCCACTGGCACAGTTGTTCCCGATTTGCGAGTTTCTGCCGCAACTTTCCTTTGCATGTGGAAAAGCTAATTGGAGGTGAAATCATTTGCGGTTAAGAAATTACGGATCTCCTTTTACCGCTCGGAAAATTCCTGTCACTATCAGTTTATGAAGGAGTTTCCGAGATCATTGTTTCTGCTGACTGGAAGGACTCACAACACCGCTCCTCATTTCAGTAGTGGATCTGTGTTTTCCTGCTTCGCAGAGAAGCTTCTTGCCTTAGATTTGGCCTGTCTGCCTTGCCGATCAAAGGAGACCACATCCATTCCTGTCGCCGTTAGGAGATCCAATTCTTCCTAGATCTGAATTTTTACTACTTACTTGATTCAGACCCATAGTGAGATATGTGTGTTATTTGTTGTTCGTGGTGAAGGAGACTCTCCCTCTTGTACTATGGAGGAATAACTCCATCAAAGAATTTACAAATCAGCGCTCTAGTGAAGGAGTGGTCCAGATTTTTTTATTTTTGGGCTGCCACTGCCAGATCCACTGCTTCGTGACGTCTTTATTGCCAAATCTCTACTCCGTTGTTGAGATCGAAGTCAAATCTCTTTTTCTCTATTGAGGGAGTGGTTTTGTGCATCTAAAGCAGCCTGTTGATCGAATCTAGCGTTCAACGATCATTTTTAGCCGGAGAGGAGCAATACAAATTTTCTGGATTAGATTCTGAAGGCTTTGTTTTCTACACACAGTCAGGTGATCTCTTTCTAGTTTTCTGCTCGTGATTTAGATTGCTAGTGGAAATCCAGTGATTTTGAAAGGGACTCATAATGTCAAAGGGAAGCAATCTCTCCTCTCCTTTTATGTTGATCAAAATGGAGAAATTCTTAAACTCTAAGCTCAGTGCTTGAAAGTGGAACACTCAATTCGGTATGAAGTATCTAAATATTTTCTATACTATGTAGTCTGATTTTACGCCTTATGCAAGAGGAGATGATTGGGATCAATGTATCAGCGATGAATATTTTTGTCATGATTACCTCTTCAATTGTCTCTCAAATAAACTGACAGAGACGTACAGTAAGATGAAAATTACAAAGGAGATCTGGGATACTCTGGAGGAACAGTTCAGAGAGGAAGAGAACATGTCAAAGATGTACATGGTGGATAATTTCATGACCTTCATCTTCGCTTAAGACAAGGAGATTCTTCCACAGGTTGCAGATTTTTGAGATTCTCGTGGAGAAGCTCAACAGTGAGAACATCCCTCTGCCAGAGGAATTTATTGTAGGAGCCATCATCTTCAAACTCCCATTGGCATAGTACTCCGTCAAGATAGAGATGTATCAGAAGAAGACATAGGTTAGTCTGAAAGACTTCAAACGCTTAATTGGCATTAATGACGAGAATCCAACTAGGCACGCTATAGAGACGGTTAGTAAGCAGAACTCGCTTGCTAACATTGTCCTGCATCCTAAGGGAAAGCTTAATCTTGGGAAGACTAAACCACCTATCGGTATACCTACAGTTACTGACACTAATAAATAGATTAAGAATTTTAAAGACAAGTACTATAACTGCAACAAGTGGGGTCACTGTACTTCTGAATGCAAACAACCGAAAGGGGCGAATCCAACACACTTAAGACTGATAACAAAGCAAACATACTTTATCAGACCGCGCCTGCCAACTTTGTTGCCATGGTTGGAAAAGGGAACGTCAATACAGAGTAGTAGCTTGATTCAGGTGATACATGTCCACATTGGCTGCTAATTTTGAAAAAATATTAAATTTATACCTACATTGATAGGTAAGTTTGTTTTAATTTCCCTGTTATGCAATGCTGGTATGTTTTCTTATATTAGTAGTGCACGGTCGAGTAACTTTAATGGTTAGCTCAAATTAATTTGGTTGTGCATATGTCTTAAACGGGATGTATAACTTGAGTCTAGCAAACAAAGTAGTAAATCAAATTAGTTCAAATCTGATAGATTTTACGACTTTACATGCAATACTACGATACGTGAACTATATAAAACTACTTATGTTAGCTAAAACTCACAATATTCCCTTACACATAACAATTAAGTTTGACAAATGTGAAATTTGTGCTCAAATCACGATAATTAGGATACCATTTAGTCAAGTTTCTAGGAGCACACAATTGTTGTAGCTAATATATTCTAATATTTGTGACTACAAAAGCTTTATCATAAGAGGAGGTCGGAAGTATGTGATAAATTTTATCGACAACTACTCTAAATTTAGCCACATTTATCTTTTTTAATCCAAAGATTAAGATTTTGAAAAATTTCGTATTTTCAAAAATAGGCTAGAAAATCAACTTGGTATATAAATAAATAGGCTAAAAGTGATAGAGGAGGAGAATATGTATTAGGACAATTTACAAATTTTCTCGCTAGCAATAGCATTATCCCTAAAATAACCGCCCCGTATTTACCACAATATAATGGTATTATCGAGAGGAAGAATAGAACTTTAACAGAAACGTTGAATTCTATGTTGTTGATTGCTGGCATGTCTGTTGCCTATCAGGGTGAAGCTGTACTTGCCTCAAATCACATTCTTAATAAAATTCCTCATGCAAAGTTAAAATAAGCACCCTATAAGCTTTAGTTTAAGATACCTCCTAGATTTGATAATCTTAAGGCTTGTGGATATATCACTTACGTTAGGATACCTGACCCTAGAAGATCTAAGATTGGACCTAAGAAAAAAACATGTGTCTATCTAGGTTGTATGAGGATAGTGTTGCAAATAGATTTCTAGAACTCTCAACCAATAATGTAATAGAATCTAAAGATGTTATTTATTTTGAGAATAAGTTCCTTAAATATAAGAGCCCGACACTTCCAGGACTGCTAGTCATTAGTACTGAGAATGTTGTTAAACCAGAGTTAAGGATCTTTGACACTAAGCCTATAAACACTAGTGGTTTAGAATCTAAAATGTTATCTAATAAAGAAAGAGTGGTTAAAATCTTTGCTACTGACTTCATGACTTACCAAGTTGAAGTTGATCCATCTACCTATAAATAAGCAATGTGATCTAGGTATTCTCTACTATGAAAAGAAGCCATAGAAGATAAGATGAATTCTCTCTTACAAAATCACACTTGGATTTTGTCTGATTTGCCCAAGGGGGATAGAACTATTGGAAGTATGTGGCTTCTGAAAAAGAAGCTCAATCTTGATGAGAGTATCATCAAATACAAAGCACTTCAAGTTGCCAAAGGCTTCACTCAAGTGAGAGTTAGGCACAAAATACTTTGATATATACTCACGTGTTTGTCACGTTGTGATAATTGGGATTCTTTTTGCATTATCATATATTGAAGATTTTATTATTCATCAGATGGATGTCAAGACTGCATTTCTTAATGGAGATTTGACTGAAGAAATCTATATGCATCGACCTGAAGGGTTTTTCGTAGAAGGTCTAGAAAACAAGCTAGGTCTATAAGTTGATTAAGTCACTCTATGGATTGAAGCAAGCACCAAAATTATGGCATGAGAAATTTGACACTTGTGTTAAAAGCATGAGTTTCAAATCAAGTCTATCAGATAAATGTCAGTATTTAAGAACAAGTTCAAATAAAGTGGTAATTATATACTTGTATATTGATGACATGCTAATTCTAGATTCTGATCATACTGAGGTGGTAGACATAAAAATTACATTGAAGAAACAATTTAGCATGATAGGTTTAGGTGTGTTAAAAATCATTATAGGAATGAAAGTGAACTTCACTAAAAAGGGTATTACCATGAGTTAGAGTAACTACATTAGAAATTTACTAGGAAAATGGGGTTATGATAAGAGCAAAAAGATTGAGACTTCATACGACTAAAATAATAGAATGAAACATAATGAATGTTCATCTATTCGACAGTTGGATTACTCCAAACTTATAGGAAGTATCATGTATTCTATAACCTACACTATACCTGACAGCACCTTTACGATTGACATGTTAGTACATTTACTAGTAACCTTGGGAAGGACCATTGGGATGCCTTAGAAA
Organism: Platanthera guangdongensis; assembly: GCA_039583875.1. NCBI lineage: Eukaryota > Viridiplantae > Streptophyta > Magnoliopsida > Asparagales > Orchidaceae > Platanthera > Platanthera guangdongensis. The sequence continues at coordinate 143,190,025 of CM077165.1, forward strand.
GGCTAATGAGATACTACTAAGAAGTATACTTTATGTTATAATGGACATTCTCCGGTGTTTGAGGGATATTCTAATGCCTCCTAGTGCTCAGTTATTAGTAATAGTAGATCTACTACTGATTTTATGTTTACACTAGGAGGAGCTGTTGCAGATTGGAAGTATAAGAGGCAGACGTGCATTGCACTATCTCTTATGAAATCAGAACTCTATGTTATAACTTCTACAGTAGAAGAAACATAATGGATTAGAGATCTGATAATTGACATTTCAATGACGTGTCCAAAAACACACTCTATTTCGATATATTGTGATATTCAAGCAACAAAACCATTGTAATGACAAAATTATTCAATAAAAAGAGGACGCAACTATAGATGAAATAGACTTATTAAAATTTTAAAGTGAAAGTGGTAGTCTGACCGGGCAGACTGCACAGCTAGATGGTGTCAGTTTGATCGGGTAGACCGCGCTGCTAGGTAGTGGCGACCTGGGTGGACTATCTGCGCGGTCTGTGCAGACTGTTCGCACGGTCTGTGCGGATAGGTATGGTGACTAGCCAGGTTGGCTAGAGTTCTGCAGTCAGCTTTTTCATAGGATTTAACCAGGCGGCTAAGTTTGGTATCCGCGGGAGCTGCGAACTCATCTGGAGTTCGCCGAGTCCAGCGTATTGCGGACACTTCTGGAGCTCGTGAGTTCGGCATGTACTTGTGCCCTTAAACTTGCTTTGGTGGAGCGATTTGGTGGAAACCGCAGAGTTCGCCGGTTAGTGCGGACTGGTGTTTGAATCTGCCAGTTTGTGCGGATTGGCTCTTGTATCCACATGTGTTGTGTTCACAGCAGGGATGTCTGGAGGTGTGGACTTGGTCTGGATTTGTACCAAGTCTGGTTGTGCGCAGTTCGGGTATTCACGCGTTTAGCACAGATAGATTTCCTATCCACCGAGTTCGACAACTTGGTTGTGCCTGGTTTATGCTCTAGTTGCAGGCACGGAGTATGCGAACTGCTTGTCTTTTCGGCAGTTCGACAAAGCGGGATTCTGCCTTAGTCTCGGACTATAGTGTGCAGACTAGAGCAGTATTCACAGGATGTTGCGGACTGATGGCTGTGCCCGCAGTGTCCGTGGGTTTTGGTGAACTGGTCCTAGTTCTGTCCTTGTAGTGATCAAGGCGGATAGGCTTGTTATCTGGCCTTGGTGGTGCCACCTTGGCGGTCTGGCTGTCTGACCTTGTCGGGTGACAAAGGCGGATTGGTTTCGTGTCTGCACAGTGCAGATATGCCTTGTGCTAGCTGCGAGATGGGTGGTGTTCCTATCGGTTTGGGCGGTGACCACACTCCTCACTGCACCTATAAATAGGACCCCCCCATCACATTAATAACACAGCCAAATGAACAGTAAGTGAGATCGGTTGGTTGCGGCGGACAGGTTTTTGTATCCACGCGGTTTGAGAAGTTAACCTGTTTTTGCTATTGCAGATTGTGCAGATAGCACTGAGAAGCCAGAGACTTGATTCTAACTTCCATCAGGGATCAGTGCGGATTTTGCGGATACAATCGGCAGTTAGCAGTAGGTCGCGACTTGCGACTAGACGGTCTTCTCATCAGCAATCTTTCACGGTTCAATAAGGATGTCCGCTTCTGGTGGCCTTTCTGTTCAGTTCGATAGCAGTTGTTCATGATTTATGTGGCGGCTAGGCGACCTCGCGGTTAAACAGGTAGCAGATTGCAGACATAGTTCTTAAGCTTTGGAATAACGGGGTGTCCACGCGGTTAGGTTGCGGTCTGACGACTTAGCAGCTTCAACAGACTCCTTTGTTCAATTTGGCAGAGTCAGCGGTTACTCTTTCTAACTGCGCTACAAGTTTTTGCCTTTTTATTTTTTTGCTTCCATCGAGTACATTGGTGAATCATATCTCGTCATGTATGTCTCGTACTGTAAAGGAGATTGATAGTACAAGATTTACTTGCTCTTCTATTTGCATCCGGTACATTGACGAATCATGTCTGGCATCCTGCGATCTGGTTTCCCGTTTTCCGCATTTCACAAATTTTTACAAGGCTTGATTGACATATCTCAAAAAAATTAAGAGATAATCTCTCTATTGGACGTGATATTAAAAGATAATGTAGCAGATGTTCTCATTAAGGTCTTATGATCTCCTATATCATGCCACAATAAATCAAAATAAAGTGTATTTCATGTAGCGGATGTTCTTAATGAGAACTTAATAAGAACATAAGCCATCGATGTAGGAGAAGTTATCATTAAGGACTTATAACTAAGCCTATTTCATGTACACGATATGAGATTAAAATCTATTTAGTAGTACTTAATACCTTTCTAATGTTTTGAATTTTAGAACCGAGATCTGCTTACATTCAAGCATCTACATTAAGTACACTGAAGTATTTTAGATGTTATTTGATGAAAGTCAGAGATAAATAGTTGTTAGTCATTTCAAACTTGATGACTTACACAATTATTTATATTCAAATATTGATTTAGGTATCATTCCAAACAATTAATAAAGTTACTGATATGAGTCATGATATTAAGAATATTAATTATATCATTTTAGACTTGATGATATAATGGTCACAACTTGTAAAATAAAATAATCTTAATAATGGTATAACACAATTGTGAAATGATTATTAATAATCTTAATAATCGAAGAAACATAGTTTGCTTTTATAAAATCAATTATTCTATTTTTTTGTTAATTTGATAGATATTCTGACTTGTGATTCTTTCTTCTTGGTTAGAATATTATGTTCTTTTAATGATATAACTCATCACTTTATCTTTGATAGCCAGTACTTGAATTAATAGAGATTTGTCTCATTATATTCTTATTGTAACTGTTTGCAGATCAAAAGATGTATAGAGGAGAGAAAGTTGATTTGGATCGAGATGACCCGGATCTGTTGTTTGAGTAGATCAAAGATCAGTTATCAATTTGAGTATTCAGTTTTATTTATTGTTATGTTTGGAACTATTTATTTGAGTTTAGATTTATCCGTACTTTAAAACTCATGTTTACGTTTCTAAAAAACGTTTTTGTCTTTATTAACTATTGTTTTAAGTGACATGTTATGTGATATCATTTATATATAGTATAGGAGGAGATTGTTGAGATATATTTATATTAATGGTAACGAGTCCTTATTGAGTTTGGTTTCAATTTGATATGAATCCAATAATCTGTCGAGGATTTAAGATTACGCCTATAAATACCCTTATTGTGGACAACGTGAAGGTCATTTCAAACTTGACGGTTACACGGAATGTTTCGAGCGCACTAACAAGTACATATATACGTATAGAAATCTCTAAAAAATTTGTACATATTTCTTAGAGAAATTTATACAAAAATTGCAAAAGACCGACCCCAATGATGCTCCCGTACACGTAGCTAGCTCTCTATAAACCATTCTAGCGTTTTTGACTATCTCGCCACATATACCTCGTCTTGTAAAGATTGTTTATAGTACAAGGTTTTTTTGCTCTTCTTGTTGCATCTGGTTTACTTGACTTGGTTTTAATTGAAGTCTTCCTGCTCCTGGTTTCCCATTTTCCGCAGTTCACAAATTTTTACAATAATTTCTTCCTCCAAATCCTTGTTGTTTTTACTTACCATAATTAAAATATTTATCTCTTGATTCTCTGCGGCCTTATCCTTCCTCCAGCTGCCCATCAAGACCTTTTCTCTTCCCCTCTCCATCACTCCTGCACACTCTGTCTCACTTTCGCTTTCAAACACACACACACACACACACTTTCAGCTTACAACCAAAGTCTCGCTATTCTATCTCCCTCTCAACCTATCCACTCTTCAGATCCCCCCTATTCCCATAATTAAATTTGAATTGAGCTGTCCTGGCTAGCTAGAATCAAGAGTACTCCCCCTTGAATAACCTAATATTCTCTCTCTCTTCTTCTTCTTCTCCTCCTCCTTCTCTCTCCCCATCTTGCCCTCTTCCCCATTTTCTCTCCAGTGAATCCATCTCTCCCTCAATATCTCATCATGCTTCTCTATATAATTATTCACCACATAAATCCCATATATACACACACACAGGATTTGTGTCTCCCTTTCGAGTTTTGATGTACCTCTTTTTTATTTAAAAAAAAACACTAGTATTTCTCCAGATTCTCTCTGAGTTTACACTGTGATCACGTCAAAGCAAATCAATCTATATATATTTATATACATATAGTATTGATATATTTATATACGTATATTAGTGTGTATATATATAGGTGGCATTCTGCGTCGAGATCTGGAATCTCTTCATAAAATATCATGGCTTGAAGAAGCTACAACATGGAGGGAGAAGACACAGGAGGAGGAGGAGGTGGAGGAGGAAGTCGCAGCAGGCTTAACTTCCCTCTCCAGCTTCTCGAAAAGAAGGAGTCTTTTGAAGATCCGAACTGCTCGGCATCGCTCGCAGCAGCCTACCCCACTCTCGCCATCTCCACCTCCGGCGCCAGAACTGGTCTTACAGACCACCACCACCACCAACAACAACTCTCTGTTCCGGAGGACGGCCACAAAAAGGCACCGCCGAAGCGCAGCTCCACCAAAGACCGTCACACCAAAGTCGACGGCCGAGGCCGCCGCATCCGCATGCCGGCACTCTGCGCCGCCCGTGTTTTCCAGCTCACCCGCGAGCTAGGCCACAAATCCGACGGCGAGACCATCGAGTGGCTCCTCCAGCAGGCCGAACCGGCTGTCGTCGCCGCCACCGGCACCGGAACCATTCCTGCCAACTTCACCTCGCTGAACATCTCCCTCCGCAGCTCCGGCTCGACGATGTCCGCCGGGCCGTCGCACCACCTCCGCTCTGCCGCGGCAGCTCATTATCTTTCCGCCGCCGGCGCCGCCCCCGCCTCCACAATCCGGCTTCGGTCCGACTGGGACGTTTCTCCGGCCTCCTCGGCCCCTTCGCTGCTAAACTTCCAAGATGTGTGCGAGGCCGCGGACGCGTCGAGCAACATCCGAAAGCGGAGGTGGGAGCAGGAGATGATGGCCGGCTACACGACGGCAGCCTCGCAAGGGCAGATGCCGGCGACTATCTGGACAGCTGGAGGCGGAGCCGGCGGCGAGCCGGCATGGCCGTTTGCTCAGATGGGCCCAACAACCATGTTTCGAGGATCCATGTCAAGCGGTCTTCACTTCATGAATTTTCCGGCGGCGCCCATGGCTTTGCTTCCTGGGCAGCAGATCGGTCTCAGTTCCGGCGGCGGCGAGGGGCATTTGGGGATTCTTGCAGCATTTAATAATAACTCGTATAGACCCGCCGGTTCGACTCAAGATGAACCGGCGAGTCATCATCATCAATATCATCATCATCAGCAGCAACAGCAGCAACAACATCAAGCGAGCGATAGAAATGATACGATGAGCACGAGTGACTCGTAATTAGCTTCGCCAATGCAGTGTGATTCCTTTCTTCCTTCTCCCTTTCCTTCGTCGCGACTATTTCATAATTCCTTTTTAATCTTTCTTTTAATATCTTCCTACCTAGCTTAGACTCCCTTCGGCGGCGGTCATAAACATATGGATTAAACCGTCATTCGTTAATGATCACCGATCAAATATCATCCGTTTGAACATAAAAGTGAACGAATTTTAATTCTTAGGTGGACATTAACGAATGACAATTTAACCCCTCATATTCATGACAGCCACCACCATGCCAAACGGAGCAGTGATTTATTTTCATTTTTTTAATTTCCATTTTTTTTCTACGTCGTCGCCTCCGTGCACAACTGATTTGGTTCTATTAATTATATTTCGCAGATGTTTTCGTTGGAATACCTGATGAAACCATGCATGCATTCTTCTCCAGCTTTTTGCCATTCAAACTTGTATATATATGAATTGGCATTAAAATCATTTCATGGTTTTAGGCTTACAGTTCAACCATTTCTGGGTAGAACAGGACACTGGGCAACAGTATATGGATAGGGAGGAAACATTACCCCCACAGTTTCTTCACAGTAATACATTTTTATTGAAGTTTAAATAAAGATATAAATATACATTTGTAACAACATAGTCTGCCAGAGTGGTTATAATTCAAAAATCATAGCCTAATAATACTATAACATGAATATATATGTGTGAAAATCCTCGAGAGCTAACTTAAAAACCCTCAAATTCTAAGATATTTATTTAGAGGCTTCCTATATATGCTTTGGTTAATTGTGATGATTGGGTCTAGAGGATGTTTTCATGGTGTAAGTTTTTTTTATGTAAAGCTTCTTGTTATGCTGGGGGTTACTATTCCCCTACATACTCATGTTAGTACTGCTGCTAGATCCCCAACATTATGCATGGTTGATTATCTTTCTGGTCATTAGTGTTTATTTTTGGTTGCTCTTTAAAAACTTTAAGATTGGTGATTTGCACATACTGATCATTTGAATCAAGTTCTTCGTAGCCCTCATTGTCATGAGCCGCATAATCAAATAGAAGATCAGTCAGAGGAATCACGTACAAGGGCCAAATCAAGAATGACCACACGTATCGTGGTCATCGATGCCTGCGAGAAGTCGTGGCAGGTCGCTCAATCTCTGAGATATTGTCATGTACTCTCGAGTTTGACAGAGGGGAGTCATTTTGATCACTAAGAAGAGAAGACGCCGCCACATGATTCACCACTACAGTGGGAATAGGAACATCACCGAGATGGACGCAACATCACAGTTCCGACCACGTGGGGTAGAGATCCTACCACAATCAACTTGCGGATCTATCGGAGCCCGAACAGGAACTTAATGCGGGTATGTTTTTTTAGTTCACTTACAATCACTAATAGCATGATCTTGTAAATCATTGTGGCGTCACTCCCCAAAGCCACGCGGTTAGGGGAGGATGAAAAAATTCATGATAGCAGAAAACGAGACACCAGGCGCAGGAACACTCAACCACACCGACCCAAGCAAGTAAAAAACAATTAGAAGAACAAGAGTCTTGTACTAATCAAAAATATCTTTACATAGTGAGTCATACATGACAAGACATGATTGTCAATATATCCGATGGAGCAAGAAAATTACAAGCTGAAAACAAATCGCGCGGCCTCAAGGAGTCCGCTGAAACGCCTGGTCGCAAGTCCGTAACAAACCGCACGGACTACCCGTTATATTCCAGTGATTTTGAAGAACTCTAGCCTTTAAACTGCAAGCTGCCTGACCGCGAGGTCGCCTAGCCGCCAGAACACGCGACTGCTGCCACCGAGCTGAACAAGCCGCCTAAAGGCGGACATCTTATTTGAACTGGGAAGAAGTTGCAGAATAGAAACCGCTTAGTCGCAAGCCGCGACCTGCTGTAAACCCCTGGTTGTAACTCGTAGAGTCCGCACTTAGTCAGAACCAAGTTCCTGGCACTTCAGCGCTATCCGCACAACCTGGACAACACAAACCGGTCAAACCTCTTCAAATCAAGTGGATAAAAACCCTAACCACAGCAACTTTCTGCAAGTTGATTTACTATTCACTCGATGCCTTCTGATGTGACAGTGGGACTACTATTTATAGGCGCGGAGAGGAGTGTGATCACCGTCCTATATGATAGGATAACCGCCCTATCTAGTGCAAACACCAAGTGTATCCGCAAAGACTGTGGATACACACCAAACCGCTGCGACTTGGCCAAGTGCGAGTCCGCCAAGGCCATCCAGACTAGGATACCAACCAGGAGGACTCAGCGAGTATAACCCTAGTCAGCTCACTTGTGGACAAATCACCATACTTCTGAAAGCAAGCTCGCAGTCAAGTCGCACAAGACAAACTACTGTCGAGCTATGCGGATGAAGAAACCAAACCGCGCAGGCCGCGTGACCTCCGTACTAAGCCGACCTGGACTTGGTCCAAATCCAGACCAAGTCCACCCCACCAGACATACTTGGTGCGAACACAGCACCAGCGGATACAAACCAGTCCGCACAAGACCAACAAACTCCAGAGCCAGTTGCACAAAACCGGCAACTGAGTGGATAACCATGTTATCCGCCTGAAACAACCTGGGAAACAAGCCGCAGAACGCTGACCGACCTAGCAAGTCACCAGCTCTGTCCGCTCAAACCGCCCAGTCTGATCACCGAAACTGCCGAGACTATCCGTACAGTCCGTCCGAACAGCCCGCCCAGGCTTCCACTTCTACTTCAACAATTTCAACACTCCCTCTTGAAGTGAGAAGTGAATACCAGCCCTAGCAATTCCCGTAACTAAGTAAATGGCCCCTTCAACAACGGCTTCGTGAAGATGTCTGCGATGTTGTCCTCGCTCTGCACATGTCCAACCACAAGAGACCCCTTCAATACCTTCTCCTGAACGAAATGGGGCTCAATCTCAATGTGCTTGGTCCGCGCTTGACAAACTGGATTATTAACTAGTTTCAGGGAACTCTCATTGTCACTGTTTAGCAGAGTAGGACTGCGCACTTCTTCATGGACATCCTCTACTAGCCTCCTAAGCCAGATGGCTTCCCGAGTTATCAAGGATGAAGTCTTGTACTCCGCTTTCATAATAAAGACGGACACCGAATCTTGCTTCTTACTGCACCAAGAAATCCCTACTGATCCATATGTGAAGACATAACCAGATGTTGACTTCCGGTTGTCTGAATCTCCCCCATAATCAGCATCCGTATAGTCGTACAGATTGAAGCCCGTGTCTCTCCCATAAAGGAGACCCATGTCAGAATTGGACTTCATATACTTCAGAATGCTCCTTACCGTCAGCAGAAGAGGCTTCTGAGGTTTTGTCATATACCGACTTACTCGGCCTCCAGCATATGCAATGTCTAGCCTCATAATCATCAAATAAATAAGGCTCCCCATCAGAGCACGAAACACAAATGGTTTTGGAAGTATCCTCCCCTCATCTCGTCAAAGTTTTATGTCAATATCAAGAGGAGTAGAGCAACTCTTCCCTTCTCACATGCCGAATTATTGAACGATCCGATCCGCATAACCCTTTTGGGAAACAAGTATGCCTCTCTCTTTCTTTTTAACCTCGAGTCCAAGAAAATGGTGGAGCTTACCCAAGTCCTTTATCTTGAACCAAATGGCTAGCTCTGCCCTGAGCCTAGCCACCTCCTCCTCGGAGTTTCACGCGACGATCATGTCGTCCACGTATAGCAGCACTAAGACATGAAGCTCCCCTTTTTCTTGATGAACATGCTCGAGTCTGAATCCGAGGCAGAATAACCGCAGAACTGGAGGTACTCTGCGATATTGCCAAATCATGCCCTCAAAGCATGCTTTAAACCATAAAGGGCCTTCCGGAGTTTGCAGACGTGTCTTGAATGATCTTCAGACACATATCCAGACGGATGAATCATGAATATGTCTTTATCGATCTCCCTATAAAGAAAAGCATTCTTTATATCTAGCTGTCACATATTCCAGCCCTGGCAAGCCGTCAAAGCCATCACCACCCGAACTTAAGTCATCTTCGTCACATGATTGAAGGTCTCTTCATAGTCTTCTCCATACTGCTGATAAAAATCTCAAGCTACAAGGAGAGCCTTGTACAGCTCGATGCTCTCATCTTCCTTCTTCTTCAGCTTGTAGACTAACTTGCATGTCACAAGAGTAATGTCATTAACCTTGGGCACAATGTCACAAGTCTCATTCTTCCTGAGGGCAGTCATCTCCTCATCAATGATATCTTCTCACTCCTTGACCCTAGTCGCATCTTCAAATCTAGAAGACTCTCGCTCATCTAGAGGGCCTGCGAAGAAACAAGAGACCAAGCTCACCGCGTTTCCTTCGCTATATTGGGCTGGTGGTTTGATGGCACTCTTCGATCTCCAGAGGGTCTGACCCTTACTAACCACCTCAGCTGCTTCTTCTGAATCAGCTCCGTTCTAAGGCAAACTTGGAGCAACGCTCCCCGGCTTCCTAAACCAAAAGCCTCTGGCCCGGAGCTAGAAACACCTGGAGCTCCTAGTGACACATGAAGCTCCACCAAAAGATCCTTAGCATCCTCCCTCTACTCGCCATCTGACCTGCTCTCCTGTAGCTCCACAGAGGATCCACCTCCATATGACGTCAGCTCGTCAAAGACCACTTCTCTCGAAACCATAAACTTTTTCATCACTAGATCCATACATTTCCACCCCTTCTTATGCTCATCATAGCTCACAAAGACAAGCTTCCTTTCCTTTGCATCCAGCTTTGCCCTCAGAGCATCTGGAATGTGTACGTAGTAGGTAGATCCAAACACCCGAAGGTTTCCAACGTTGGGCTTCTACTTGAACATCATCTCAAAGGGAGACTTCATGTTGATCAGACTCATAGGCATCTGATTGATGACATAAGATGCATATACCATTCCTTTTGCCCAGAAGGACCTTGGAATGTCTTTAGCATGAAGCCAACACTTGCAAGTTTCTGTCAAATGACGGATCTTTCGTTCTGCTACTCCATTTTGTTATGGAGTATGAGCACAAGTTATCTCCCTTTGAATGTTGTGCTTGCTGCAAAAGTTTGAGAACTCAGTTGAAACAAACTCACCTTCGTTGTATGTTCTCAACTTCTTGATTCCATGCTAAGTCGGCCCTCCACCAGCTCCTTGAACTCCACAAAAAATCGGAATGCATCTGACTTCTCCTTTATAAACTACACTCAAGTGTACCTTGAGTAGTCATCAATCAGGACCAACATATACCTGCTACCTCCAAAGCTGGTTGTGACGGTCGGCCCCATCAGATCACCATGGATACATTCCAATGGTGTTTTACACCTAGTCAACGACTTGTCAAATGGAAGGCGGTGAGCCTTTTCATACTGACATACCGCGCAGACATGATCGTCGCCAAAGTACGACAACTTAGGTAAGCCCTTCACAAGGTTTTTCAATATCATGGCTTTCAGCTTGTCCATCCCGACATGTCACAGCCGCTCATGCCAGATAGTTGCACTATCATTGACTCTCATCCGATCAACATAGGAGCGTGTTGATAACACAAACAAGTCTCTCACCCTTCTCCCTACATGAGCAACGTCAGCCTTAAACGCTGACACGTTGCGGAGAAACTTCACTTCCGTTTGACCAAGCAGAACGTGATAGCCCGCATCCACCTCGTTGGTTACAGAGAAGAGGTTCTTCTTCATGATCGGTACGTGATATACACTCCTCAACGTGAGTGGACCATTATCAATACCCAAAGAAATTACACCCTCCTTATATATTGCATGAACAGTATAATCAGCGGTTACGATAGTTTCGTTACCTGAGAATGTCCACAGAGAGGAGAACTTTGACTCATCCTCGATGAGATGGTGACCACACCCTGAGTCCATGATCCAGTCATCTTGGTAGTCGACGATAGAAAAGGCACGAACATGTGTGCCTGTCATGAAAGCACTTCCCCATCCAGCTTTCTCAGCACTGCACTCAGCCTTTTCCTTGTCTACAACATGCCCAGGCTGCAGCTTGACCTTGTAGTCTCTCCTGAAGTGTCCTGGCTAATTGCATCTATAGCACTTAAGACACTCCTTCTTCTTCCAATCTCGCTTAGGAGCAACGCTATCATCTTGCTGATATGAAGTAGAAGGTCCCTCACTAGCATCAGACTTCTTCTTCTTCTCCCACCGCTATTTGTCCCTGAAAAGAGCGCCTCACTGCCTCCTTCAGAGACAGTGACTCCAGCCATCTGCCTTGACAAACTTTCTTACGAAGCCAGCAAGTTCTCTAGTTCCATCAAAGATGGCTGAGTGACCCAACCTTGAACAAAAGTGACGAAGGCCACATATTCCTTTCGCAAGCCGTGGATTATGTCTCTCTTAAACTTTGCCTCAGAAATAGGCACATCGGGGTATAGCGCTGAAATCTTAGTGCACAGGTTCTTCATTTTAAGAAGAACGTTGAGATAGGTAGATCACCTTGAGTGTCCCTTGCCAACTTATTCTCAAGAAACTATAGTCGAGCTACATTCTTTCTGTTAAACAACCCATCAAGGGAGGTCCAAATTTCTGCAGCAGATCCACATCTAATAATGTGGTCAAAGAGCTCCGGTGAAATAGCCTGCTTGAGAGCAAAGTCAGCTTTAGCATTAGTCTTCCTCCAAGCTTTTACCGCACCAGCACCCGCAACAACAGTAACCTCCTGCTTTTCGTCTCCTCCGACGACTTCCCAAAGGTCCTCGCCCAACAGATAACTCTACATACACGACTTCCACTTTTTGTAGTTAGTCGATGTAAGGAGTTCTGTTGAAGCTAGGAAAATTCCCAACCTCAAATTCGAACCAAAGCCGCCTAAGATTACCGGCTCAGAGGTTAGATCAGACGGCTATGGTGACTAGGATGAAGAACTAAGTCAAACAGGACCCCAGATGTTGCGTCAGGAAGGTCCCACCACGTACTCGGATGCTCGAAAGGAGCATCCCCTTCTCATCCAAAGATGGCCGAACTGGGTACGAGGGAGACTAGCTGATGACGAGGTCGCAAGGTGGCGACTTGATCTCTAAGGAAAAGGAATCCAAAGACTCAGCTAGTATCTCGAAATTGAAGCTCTCGAGTATCCTGCAGAGGATTTCCAATGCCTCACCTTGTACCCATGGGATCCTATTTATAGGCAAATCCAAGGAGGGGGGGTTATATTTATACCCCACCCCCCTAGCGACTAGGCGACTTCTAAGGGGAGCTCGCACGGGCTGGGTGAGTATCTCGCATAGTCTCGTACCTGGAGAGCATGCGAGGGGAGCTCGCCATACTCGCCCAGGCCTTCCGCGATCTTGCATGCTGACTTTGACTCATGTCTTGACTTGTTGACCTTGACTTCTGCTGACCTGGCTGTGGTAGGACCCATCCTCGACGAATACGGGTTGTACAAGTTCGATTCTAAGACCTCTTGTATAACCTCCTTCCATAGCAGATACCTTGGATACTTAGACTCTCAGAAGAAGACAAGTAACTAATGGTTGATCACTGCTCAGCCTCTGATCCCTCTGATACCATGAAAAAATTTATGATAGCGGAAAACGGGACACCAGGCGCAGGAACACTCAACCACACTGAGCCCAAGCAAGCAAAAAACAACTAGAAGAGCAAGAGTCTTGTACTAATAAAAAATGACGAGACATGATTGCCAATGTATCAGATGGAGCAAGAAAATTACAAGCTGAAAATAAATCGCGCTGCCTCAAGGAGTAACCACCGGCTCTGCTGCTAACCGATAAGGAGTTCGCTGAACTGCAAGGCGCCTGACCGCGAGGTCGCCTAGCCGCCAGAACACGCGGACTGCTGCCACTAAACTGAACAAGCCGCCCAAAGGCGGACAACTTTTTTGAACTGGGAAGAAGTTGCAGAAGAGAAACCGCTTAGTCGCAAGCCGCGACCTGCTGTAAATCGTTGGTTGTAACCCATAGAGTCCGCACTCAGTCAGAACCAAGTTCCTGGCACTTCAGCGCTATCCGCACAACCTGCACAGCACAAACCGGTCAAACCTCTTCAAACCACGCGGATAGAAAACACTAACAGCAGTAACTTTCCGTGAGTTTACTTACTGTTCACTCGGTGACTTCTGATGTGACAGGGGGTCCTATTTATAGGCGCGGAGAGGAGTGTGATCACTGCCCTAGACTATAGGATAACCACCCTATCTAGTGCAAACACCAAGTGTATCCACAAAGACTGCGGATACAAACCCGAGCGCTGCGACTTGGCCAAGAGCGAGTCCGCCAAGGCCAGCCAGACTAGAACACCAACCAGGCAGACTCAGCGAGTACCACCCCAGTCCGCCCACTTGCGGACAAAGCACCAGACCGCTGAAAGCGAGCTTGGAGTCAATTCGCACAAGACAGACTGTTGTCGAGCTAGGAGAATGAAGGAACCAACCCGCGCAGGCCACGCGACCTCCGGACTAAGCCGACCTGGACTTGGTCCAAATCCAGACCAAGTCCACACCACCAGACATCCCTGGTGCGAACAAAGCACAAGCGGATACAAAACCAGTACGCACAGGACTGGTAAACTCCAGAGCCAGCTGCACAAAACCGGCAACTGAGCGGATAACTATCATATCCTCCTGAAATAATCTGGGAAACAAGCCGCAGAACCATGGACGACCTAGCAAGTCGCCTGCTCTGTCCGCTCAGATCGCCTGGTCTGATCACAGAAACCGCCGAGACTGCCCGCCCAGGCTGCCACTTCCACTTCAACAATTTCAACAGAGGAGTGGCCATTCTGCTTATACAACCTGGACCAATGAGCACGCTAGGCAGTGTGGGACTAATCTATCCCCATAAAAATAGTGAGAGTGTAGTGGACTTGTTGGATGAATATGCAAATATCTGCTATGGTAGGAGCAGGCCAAAAGGCCTAACATTGAGGCGTATAAAAATATCCTCATCTAAAAAATCTAATGGAAGGCCCCATATAATTTATTCATGCATGAATTGAATGACATCAGGTTTCTCCATCAAAGAATAATCTTGAGACTATCCAAGGTAATGAACTAGGAATTTTTGAATTCCTTGATCTCCTTGAGCCATAATTTTTTGAAGTCTTCCACAGTGACCTAGAGAATGTTAGTGGCCGATCTGGAAGAGCGGAGCGAACGCGAGCGGAGCAGGAAGAAATCGTGCTCTCAAAAAAAAGGAACCTGAGGAGAGACCAAGAGTGCATCCATCATGTTAATGTATCTTTGGACACATAACGAGTTCGGAGACTTAACGGGTCGGTTCGGATACATGGAAATCCGATACCCGTATTAACCCAAAGGTTTTCTATATAAACCTAAGCTAGGGGCAACTGGGAGGTATTTCCACTTTGACCACCACCTGAAATGCTTCGAGCGACCTAACACATCAAGCCATGCCGACATATGCAGTAGGGAAGGCCGACGCCATTAGACCGCTGACAAACACAGTCACCGCACTGCTCCGCCACAGGTCACCGCTATGATGTCGTTGTTGTTACGATCCGACGCTGAAACCTCACCTTGGGATACGCTTCAATGCCGCCCAAAAAAAGTGAGTTTTGAACATGAGATTGATCAAAGAGTGTTCCACAAACACTATCTACCAAGTGCCCTAGTTATATACCATGAAACACCCTATATAAACTTCTAATTACTAGGAAAAAAAAGAGAGAAATATAATTAATTTGTCCTAAAAATATAATCTTTATTTGACAGCAAAAGAATAAAAGGACCGAAGAAAAGATTTATACATTTGGGTGAAATGATCATGTTGTGCTACAGTGGGGGGGGGGGGGACTCTCTGGTATGTATTCAGAAGAGGGTGAAGGAGGTGCAGAAAGAACATGAGAAAAGGCCAAACGTGCTTAATTACCAGCAAGAGCTGTCGGTTGTTTGGTTCCCCAATTTGAGCTGTCACATGTTTGCCTTGATTAATTGCCTTAACAAAAAAAAACCCCTTGCTAATAGTTATAGCAAAAACGTTGCTTTCTCTCTCTCCTCTCTTTCTCTCTCTTAATGTCAGATGAAACCTACTGTTAGGCTCTTATCCTTCGATTCGGACGCTTATTTTATTTTCAGGTGGAGATGATGAGATCCCTTGAGTAAGCAGCTATAATTTAGGTATCTAGCTAGCTAATTTATATACCTTTATTATTAGGGCACAGTCCTAAACGCGTGAATTGAGGAAGAAAACCATATACTTTATAATATATATATGTCTCTCTCTCTCTGGCTGTCAGGTGAAAAAGGCTGTTTTTTTATTGAATAGTTGGATGGTGAGACTTGATTGCTTATCTTCGAACTGCACATTTGGGGATTGTGGATCACTTGTTGTACATCATTTTATTTAAAGCTTAAATCAAGTCTACTCGAACTTGTATGAACTTTTCTCTTCATTTTCCTGAACGTATCACTTGCAAAACATAGAAATACGCAGACGAGTCACCACATACGTGTGTATCTTCAAATTCTCTCTCCCCCCACCCCCCAAATACTTTTGAGATTTGCTCGCCGTTTTCTCGCCTTTCATCAAGAATCATGCATGCGCGTAGCCGGCAATAATCACTTCGGCAAATGTATACATCTTCTTGAAACATCCATATTCATGTTTGTTGGAAACGTGTATGGGCTCCTGCTGCCTCGAAAAAAAACCTCTAAGTACTCGGCGAGAGCCACTTTGCGAAACCACCAAGTCGCGCGGCTTCACCCCGGCGAGACCGCTACAAACCGCGCGGGCTCCTTCCCACTATAGGCGAGTACCGCCTCTCGCGAGCGAGCTCCCGCCACCACTCGCGAACACAACCCAGCGAGATCGCCTTCACCACCTCGCGCCTAAACCACCAGGCGAGACCGCACTCCACGCGCGGCTTGACCTCCCAACTCGCGTGGCGAGGTCCGTCTACTCGCGACCTCCTCCCGCGCGAGCTCCACCTGCGAGAGCTACACCAGCGCGAGCTCCCCCTGCCGAGATCACCCGAAACGCGAGTCACACAAGGCCCGCGAGTTCTCTCTCGCTGCGCGCTCACCAGACCGCGCGGCTTCTACTTCTAGTCGCCCGGTCAGAAACAACTCGCCCGGCTAGCCTTCTAACCGCTCGGCAAGACACTTGCGCTGCAGCGCCTCTCTTCTCTCTCTAAAGCAAGAAACGAATTTGTGGAGCTTCTCTCTCTATTTTCATCAATCAAAAAATGTACAAGGGGGGGCCTTTATATAGGCAAAGAAAAAACTCTCTCATCATAAATACACAAACTCTCTCATAATAAATGCTTACATAAACTAATATTAAATCCAAACTTTTGACTTGTTGACTGGTCAAACAGTCAACCTCCAACAAACTCCCCCTCAAACTTGGCAGCACATGCCAAGTTTGCCTTTGAGCTTCAGGAACGTGTCTACCTTCAACGCCTTGGTGAAGATGTCCGCGACTTGCTCTCCGGTCGGGCAATACTTCACTTCCACTGTCTTCAACTCTACCTGCTCACGGAGGAAATGATACCTCGTCTCGATGTGCTTGCTCCTTCCATGTAGTACCGGGTTCTTCGCGAGCTGGATGGCCGACATGTTGTCCGCCAACATTGTTGTTGGCCCATCCACTCCATGCTGCAAACTCTCCAACAGATTCCTTAGCTAGATGGCTTGGCAGGTGCCAGCTGCTGCTGCAATATACTCAGCCTCGCAGGACGATAGAGCTATCGTTGCCTGCTTCTTCGAGCTCCAAGAGAACACCCCCGTTCCCATATTGAAAGCATATCCGGAAGTGCTCTTCCGATCGTTCACATCGCCTCCATAGTCACTATCGGAGTACCCAACTAACTTCAGCTCCTCTCCAGTGGAGTACTTCAGCCCGTGACCCCTGGTCCCGTTGATGTACCTCAGGATCCTCTTCGCTGCCGTGAAGTGGTCTTCCTTTGGCTCCTCCATATGCCTGCTCACCACTCCGACCACATACATGATGTCCGGTCGGGTGAAGGTCAGGTAGCGTAGACTACCCACCAAACTTTTGAACAAGGTGGAGTCCACCGCCCCTTCCTTCGATTCTTTACTCAGCCTCATCCCTGGATCTGCAGGAGTAGAGATAGGCTTGCTATCCTCCATCCTGAACTTCTTCAGAATCTCTTCAGCATACCTTTTCTGGGATATGAAGATCTCGTCTTCTCTCTGCTGCACCTCTACTCCCAGAAAGTAGCTCAGCTCACCCAAGTCCGTCATTTCGAACTCTCTCTTCATCATACCCCGGAACTCTTCATACATCCCAGCATTGTTCCCTGTGAAGATTATGTCATCCACGTATAGGCAGATAATCATCATGCCTCCATCCTTGTCTACCTTGGTGTAGAGTGCGTACTCATGCGGGCTCTTCTGATAGCCATGCTTCTGTAAGTAAGCATCGATCCTGCCGTTCCAAGCTCTAGCTCCCTGCTTCAGCCCGTAGAGTGCCTTGTCAAGCTTGCAGACCTTTCTCTCCTGCCCTTTCACCACGTACCCTGGAGGCTGCTCGATGCACACATCCTCCTCCAGGTAGCCATTCAAATAAGCAGATACCACGTCCATCTGCATTATCTTCCACCCGTGATGTGCGGCTAGCGCGATGATCAGCCGGATGGTATCTATCCGCACTACCGGTGCGAAGACTTCATCATAGTTCACTCCCTGAACTTGGCGGTAGCCCTTCACGACTAGCCTCGCCTTGTGCTTCTCCACGCCCCCATCTTTATTTTTCTTCACCTTATACACCCACTTCACCCCGAGGGGTTTGTGGCCTGCAGGTGCATCTACCAGCTTCCAGGTATCGTTCTTCTTGATGGAGGCGATCTCCGCATCCATCGCCTTCCTCCAGCTTTTCTCCTTCGCAGCTTCATCGTAGGAGCACGGCTCAACATCTGCAAGCAAACAGTATAAAGAAAAGTTGTTATGGGTTGCAGTCGTCTCTTCATAGATCTCCTCCAACCTCCTAGTCCGAGGGTGAGGACGATCATCCTTAGTTCCACTGGTACTTGCTCCACCGGATCCTCCTCTGCTCAAACTTGCTCCACTTGAGTAAGGGGTGAGAGCTCCCCCTGGACCTCCGCTTGGTGGTGATGGTGGCTCCGCTCCACCCATCTCCGCTTCAGCCTCTCCTCCACCTTCTTCTTCATCATCCTCGAAAAACATCCCCTTGATGTTCTTCACCGCCTCATTCCAGCTCCAGCAGCTTCCTTCTTCAAACACCACATCTCGTGAGATAATGGCCTTCTCCGTCTCCGGGTTGTACAACTTGTAAGCCTTGCTCGCAGGAGCGTAGCCTACAAAAATGCACTTCTCACTTCTATCGTCCAGCTTCCTCCTCCTCTGGTCCAGGATGTGAGCATAAGCTACACACCCGAAGACCCTCAGGTGCTTCACACTGGGCTTCCTCCCACACCAAGCTTCAAACGGTGTCTTGAACTTCACACTCTTGGTTGGGCAACGGTTTAGCAAGTACGCCGCTACTTGTACTGCTTCCGCCCAGTACTTCTTTGGCAACCCCTTGCCCTTCACCATGCTCCTCACCATGTTCATAATGGTTAGGTTCTTCCTTTCCGCCACTCCGTTTTGTTGAGGCGAGTACGCCGCCGTCAGCTGGTGTGAGATCCCCCATTCTCTGCAGTAGTCATCAAACAGCCTAGAGGTGTACTCCCATCCTCTATCTGTCCGGAGCACCTTCAGTGGTTGCCCAACTTCCTTCTCAGCCATCGCCTTGAACTCTCGGAACTTGTCCAGAGCCTCTGTCTTCTCCATCAGAAAGTATACCCAACACTTCCTACTGAAGTCGTCGGTGAACGTGATGTAGTATCTGCTTCCACCTATTGAAGTAGTCTCAAACGGACCAGCAATGTCCGAATGGACTAGCTCCAGTTGCCTTGTAGCTCTCCGAGACTTGCCACCTTCAAATGTCTCCCTTCTTTGCTTCCCCTTCGTGCATGCCTCACAGACCCTTTGAGGAGGTGTGATCATAGTCAGCCCTTCCACCATCTTGGATCCAGACAACTGCTTCAGGCCTGTGAACCCCAGATGCCCCATCCGGTGGTGCCACAGCCAAGCTTCCTCCTCTTCTCCTGTCTTCGCAAGACATGCCGTCTCCTTGGCATCCAAACTTAGAGGGAAAAGGCGGTTCGTCGCCATCTTCACTCTTACCACCTCTCTTCCTTGGCTATCCTTCATCGCTAAGGTGCTATCCCTCAACAGGACTCGATAGCCCTTCTCCACCAGCTGTCCAAGACTTAGGATGTTACTCCTCAAGCCCGGTACATAGAAGATGTCGTTGATGAGCACCTCCTTCCCATTCATCGTCACCGCGATCACTCCTCTTCCTTCCACAGAGATCTTCGAGGCGTCACCAAAACTGACATCTCCTCCATTCGGCTCAAGGCTGGTGAATAGCTCCTTATCGCCACACATGTGGTTACTTGCTCCAGTATCTAGGTACCACACTCCATTCCTCCCTCCTGCAGCGCCTTGGATAGTAAGGAACATCATCGGGTCTCCACCCGTGTTGCTAGCCTCCGCATAGTGGTTGGCTTCACCTCCCTTCCGAGGAGCCCAACAATCATAGCTCATGTGCCCGAACTTGCCACAGTTGTAGCATTGAGTCTGGGACATGTCTCCTCTACCTCCTCTTTGACTTCTTCCCTGGTCTCTTCCCTGTCCTCTGCCTTGACCTCTACCTTGGCCTCTTCCTCTACCTCCTGCATCTTGCCTCCAACCATGATGTTGCTCTACCGCTCCCTGGTTGAACTGATTTCTTCCAAAATCTCTTCCACCTCTTCCTCCTCTACCTCTGCCTTGGTAGCCTCGACCACGCTGGCCTCCTCCTCTTCCTGAACTTTCTCCAAAATTGAGTTGAGTCTGAAGTGCTTTCCCCAAGCCACTCGACTCCTCCTCATCGTGCACCATCTGATACTCATGTGCTTGTAGCGAGCCTATCAGTTCATCCGCCGTCATCACTGTGAGGTCCTTCGATTCTTCGATGGCCACCACCACGTGTCGGAACTTCTTAGACATAGAACGCAGGAGCTTCTCCATGAAGCTGACCTCGTCTATCGTCTCCCCGTTTCTCTTCATCTCATTTGTGAGCGTCCGCAGACGGGTCACATAGTCGCCAACCTTCTCCGACCCTTGCATCCTCATCATCTCATACTGGCCTCGGAGGGATTGCAACTTAACCTTCTTGGCCTTGTCTACTCCCTGCATGGAGCGCTGCAAGATCTCTCATGCCTCCTTCGAAGTCTCGGCGTCCGAGATCTTTTCAAATGTAGCTTCATCTACACCTTGGTACAAAATGAACAATGCCTTCTTGTCCCTCTTCTTAGCTTCTCTCAGTGCTGTCCTCTGTGCGTTCGTCAACGCGGCTTCTGCTTCGGCAGTCAGCACCTCCACACCATCCTCTACTACCTCCCACAACTCCTTTGAGGCTAGTAGTACCTTCATCTGGATGCTCCAGTTCCCATAGTTGGTCTTCGTCAACTTGGGGACTTGCCCCGGCACGGCACCTCCAAACTCCATCTCTCCCCTACTTCAAACCTTCCGAGGGTCCGAACCTCGCTCTGATACCACTTGTTGGAAACGTGTATGAGCTCCTGCTGCCTCAAAAAAAACCTCTGAGTACTCGGCGAGAGCCACTTTGCGAAACCACCAAGTCGCGCGGCTTCACCCCGGCGAGACCGCTACAAACCGCGCGGGCTCCTTCCCACTATAGGCGAGTACCGCCTCTCGCGAGCGAGCTCCCGCCACCACTCGCGAACACAACCCAGCGAGATCGCCTTCACCACCTCGCGCCTAAACCACCAGGCGAGACCGCACTCCACGCGCGGCTTGACCTCCCAACTCGCGTGGCGAGGTCCGTCTACTCGCGACCTCCTCCCGCGCGAGCTCCACCTGCGAGAGCTACACCAGCGCGAGCTCCCCCTGCCGAGATCACCCGAAACGCGAGTCACACAAGGCCCGCGAGTTCTCTCTCGCTGCGCGCTCACCAGACCGCGCGGCTTCTACTTCTAGTCGCCCGGTCAGAAACAACTCGCCCGGCTAGCCTTCTAACCGCTCGGCAAGACACTTGCGCTGCAGCGCCTCTCTTCTCTCTCTAAAGCAAGAAACGAATTTGTGGAGCTTCTCTCTCTATTTTCATCAATTAAAAAATGTACAAGGGGGGGGGCCTTTATATAGGCAAAGAAAAACTCTCTCATCATAAATACACACACTCTCTCATAATAAATGCTTACATAAACTAATATTAAATCCAAACTTTTGACTTGTTGACTGGTCAAACAGTCAACCTCCAACAATGTTAATTATGAATTAGGCTCCTTTTGGCATGGGGTGGCAGTCATACATGTTAAATTTTCTCAACGTGGTCAGCAAGATAGCCCAAACACCAAATTAATATCTTCGGAACTACCCAGTTCGCACGCTGAACCTGCGGAAAACCCAAGGACTAGAGGTTGCACCCAACAAAACAATGGAAGCATAAGAAGGTCTTATTATGCATTCACTTCTTTACAATCCGAGGCATACATAGCGAGACATGATTTTGCTAGTATTACAGCTGTAAACAGAAAGAACCACAAAACAAGCCGGGCGGACAGCACTCCAGTCCGCCGAGACCGCGAGGTCGCCGAGACCGCCGAGACCGCTGAGCTCGCCCAAGCTATGCTGCAATCCGCCGAATACCACGGAGTCCGCCGAGACCGCGAGGCCGCGCGGACAGACCGTTATTCGCCTCCTGCTGAACCCGAACTGAGGAACTCCCCTACCCGCCTGAAGCCGGCGGACAGGTTATTGAAGCTGGGAAAGTTGAAACAGAACTGACAAGCCGCAGAGCGACCTCCTGCTGAGTCCGCAGAGACCGCACACTTCCAAGCACTGACCGAAGTCAAAGCCAAGCTCCTGGCTCCTTGAAGTTATCCGCGCGACCTGCACACAGCAAACCGTCAGCCTGAAACAATCCGCGCGGACTGGAAAACACAGACCACAGCACTCGCCCAACCCAATTTACTGTTCACTCACGTTACTTAGGTTACTGTAGATGTGCCAGGGGGGTCCTATTTATAGGCCAGGTGAGGAGTGTGGTCACCGCCCAAGAGATAGCGACACCGCCCCAGTCCGCGCGAATACAAACCACCGTCCGCTCAGTCCGCGAGGACTTAGCCGGTCACCAAGGAAAACCGCCAGGAGCACGGCAACCGTTGACGAACCCTCTCCAGTCCGCCCAAGCTAAGCGGACAAGGCACCAGCCCGCAAAGCTCCAACTGCTTCAGGATAGCACCCTCTTCAATGGCAGTCCGCACCAACCCGAGGCAGTCCGCAAGACACACACCTCAATCCGCCACAAGTCCACGACCAAAGGCAAACAACAACAGTCCGCCCGGTCACAGCGGACTTCGCGGATACGGCGGACACCATGAACTTGACACCAAGTGTGACCAAGTCCAAAACCATCAAGGGCCAGTGCGAGCATGGCGGACACAAAGTCCCGTCCGCCAAACACCCTAGCACAGACCGCAACCAGTCCGCGAGCTCCTCGCACTTGTCCAACGCAGTAGCACCAAGCCGGACTCCAAACACCAGTCCGCCAACCGGTCTCCACAGCAAGACATGCTGTAACACCTGAGCTCGACAAGGCCTCAGCCAAGCTCAAGGCCCAGTCCGCAACAGCCCAAACCGCGGACACACCAGTCCGCAAGGCTTCCCGCGAACTCGAACCAACCCGCCAACAGCGCAAGCATGCACCCGCGGCCACTGAGCAATGCACCAGTCCGCAAGCCTCTCTATCCGCAGATACCAGGCCGCACCAAACCGCGGACTCCATGCAACAACCCGCTCAGAACACAGCCGGCTTCCACCAGACTTTTCACCAGGCCGCAACCCACAGTCCGCCCAGTCCGCCAAAGCTGTCCGCACAGGCCGCGCGGCCTGTCCCGTCACCCACTTCCACTTCACAAATTTCAACACTCCCCCTTGAAGTGAGAAGTGGTGACCAAGCCCAGCAAGCTGCGCAAGCGTTCAAAGGGCCCCTTCGACAGCGGCTTCGTGAAGATGTCAGCAAGATTATCTTCACTCCGAACATGCCCGACCAGCAGAGACCCCTCCAACACCTTCTCCCTGATGAAGTGGTGATCAATCTCTATATGCTTGGTCCTGGCGTGACACACTGGATTGTTTACCAGTTTGAGAGCACTCTCATTGTCACCCCGGAGTAAAGTAGGCCCTTGCACTTCTTCATGGACATCCTCTATAAGCCTCCTCAACCAAACGGCTTCCCGAGCAGCCAAGGCCGAAGCCTTATACTCCGCCTCCGTGGTTGAAACCGACACCGAGTCCTGCTTCTTGCTACACCACGAGATGCTAGCTGAACCGCAAGTGAACACATAACCTGAAGTAGACCTTCGATCATCCGAATCACCGCCATAGTCAGCATCCGTGTACCCGAGCAACGCAAACTCTGCATCCCTTCCATAGAGGAGTCCCATCTCAGAAGTCACCTTGACATACTTCAGAATTCCCTTCGCCGCCACTAGATGAGATTGCCTTGGTTCAGCCATATACCGACTTACTCGGCCAACAGCATAAGTTATATCCGGCCTTGTAATCGTCAGGTAAATCAAGCTCCCAACAAGAGCCCTGAACACCAAGGGATCATTAAGAACCCTTCCCTCATCCCGTCGAAGCTTCAGCCCAGATTCCAGTGGAGTAGAGCACTTCTTCCCTTCGCCCATGCCAAACCGCTTCATAATACGATCAGCATACCCTTTCTGGCTAATGAGAATCCCGCACTCCTTCCTCTCCACTTCCAGACCAAGAAAGTGATGCAACTCTCCCAAGTCTTTCATCTCGAAGCGTATAGCAAGCTCTCCCCTGAGCCTTGCTACTTCCTCCTCCGAGTTCCCTGTGATGATCATGTCATCCACATACAGTAGGACCAAGACTCTTAGCTCTCCCTTCTTCTTGACGAACAAGCTTGAGTCCGAGTTAGAAGCCAGGTATCCACAGAATTGCAAGTACTCTGCAATCTTCTCATACCACGCTCGAGGAGCTTGCTTCAACCCATAGAGAGCCTTCCTGAGTTTGCAGACATAGTCTGGATGCTTCTCAGAGACGAAACCAAGCGGCTGATCCATGAAGATGTCCTTGTCAATCTCTCCGTAAAGAAAGGCATTCTTCACATCGAGTTGCCACAACCTCCATCCCTTGCTAGCAGCCAAGGCGATCACCACTCTTACAGACGTCATCTTCGCAACTGGACTAAATGTCTCCTCATAGTCTTCTCCATACTGCTGTGAGAATCCTCTTGCGACCAGGCGAGCCTTGAACCGATCAATGCTCCCATCAGCCTTCTTCTTCAACTTATACACCCACTTGCAAGTAACCGGAGTAACGCCATCAACCTTGGGCACAAGGTCCCGGGTTTCATTCTTCTTCAGAGCATCAATCTCTTCCTTCATGGCATCATCCCACTCCTTCACTCCAGTGGCCTCGTTAAAGTTTGCAGGCTCTCGCTCATCCAGAGGACCTGCAAAGAAGCAGGAGACAAAGCTCACTGCATTCCCATCACAGTACCGAGCCGGTGGTTTAACCACCCTCTTCGATCTCCGAAGACACGGCTCCTTGCTCACGGCTTCCGTTGCTTCTTCAGGCTCCACTCCTACCTGGGGCAAGCATTGAGCAATGCTCCCCCTGCTTCCTGAGCCAGAAGGCTCAGCCTCGGAGTTTGAAGCAACAGGAGCTGCTGGAGAAACAGCAAGCTCCTCTTCCAAGCCTTCAGCAGCCTCCACCGGTGCTTCCTCAACCTTGCTACTTCCGGTTAGCTCCACCGAGCCACCTCCATATGACGTCAGCTCGTCAAAGACAACGTCTCTTGACACCACGAACTTCTTCGTCACAGGGTCCATGCACTTCCATCCCTTCTTCCGCTCATCATAGCCAACAAAGACAAGTTTCCTTGCCTTCGCATCCAGCTTTGTCCGTGAAGCATCCGGGACATGCACGTAGCAAGTTGAACCGAACACCCGAAGGTGTCCAACACTCGGCTTCTCCTTCAGCAACAGCTCAATAGGAGTCTTCATGTTGATAGGGCTGAGTGGCATCCGGTTGATAACATAAGCAGCACAAGACATTCCCTCCGCCCAAAAGGACCTTGGGATATCTTTCGCATGCAGTCAGCATTTGCAGGTTTCCGTCAAATGACGGATCTTCCGCTCCGCTACCCCATTTTATTGTGGAGTGTGAGCACAAGTAAGCTCTCGTTGGATCTCGTGCTTCCTGCAGAAGTTAGAAAACTCGGAAGAGACAAACTCCCCCCGTTATCAGTTCTAAACTTCTTAACCCGCAAGCCAAGCCGGCCTTCTACCAACTCCTTGAACTCTACGAACAAATGGAAGGCTTCCGAATTCTCCTTTAAGAAGTACACCCAAGTATACCTTGAGTAGTCATCAACCAAGACAAGCATGTATTTGCTTCCACCAAGGCTGGCAGTAACAGTCGGTTCCATCAGGTCGCCATGAATACACTCCAATGGTTTCTTGCTCCTTGTTTGAGATTTATCAAACGGAAGGCGATGTGCCTTACCGTATTGACAGCCCGCACAAACATGCCCATCACCAAAGGAGGACAACATCGGCAACCCCCTCACCAGACTTCTACTAGCCATTGCCTTCAGCTTGTCCATGCCAACATGCCCCAGCCTCTCATGCCAGATAGCCGCACTATCATTGGCTCTCATCCTATCAACATAGGCACTGGTGGAAAGAACAAACAAGTTCTTCACCCTCCTCCCAACATGAGCAACATCAGCCTTCACCGCTGATACGTTGCGAAGGAACCTCACGTCTGTTGGCCCAAACAGAGCGTGATACCCAGCGTCCACCGCGTTGGTCACCGAGAAGAGGTTCTTCTTCATGCCCGGCACGTGATACACACTCCTTAACGTGAGTGGCCCCTGATCACTACCCAAAGACACGACCCCCTCCTTCTCTACTGCATAAACAGTATTATCAGCAGTGATAATAGCTTCATTACCTGAGTAAGCCTGCATGGAGGTGAACTTCGACTTGTCTCCGGTGAGGTGATGACCACACCCGGAGTCGACGATCCACTCGCTGTTGAAGTCCTCAGCAGATAAGGCCCGGACACAAGTGCCCGTCATGAAAGCTCCTCCCCATTCTGCTTCTTCACTTCGCGAGCAAGCTTCCTCCTTTCCCGCAGCATGCCCAGGCTGCAGTTTGACCTTGCAGTCCCGCTTGAAGTGCCCTCGCTGATGACACCGGTAGCACTTCAGATTCTTCTTCCAGTCCTTAGGAGCATTGCTCCTCTCCGGCGGATACGAAGTTGAAGTCTCCTTCTCACCAGCGGCCTGCACCTTCTTCTTCTTCCCTTCCCATCCCTTCTTCTTGCCTGAGAAGAGAGCCTCGCTGCCTTCCTGATTCAGATTCACAACAGCCATCTGCCTTGCTAAGCTCTCCTGCGAGGCAAGCAGATTCTCCAGCTCCAGCAGAGACGGCTGAGTAGCCCACCCTTGAACAGATGTAACAAAGGCCACATACTCCTTCCGCAAGCCGCGGAAAATGTGCCTTTTCATCTTTGCCTCAGAGATAGGCTCATCAGGATCCAGTGCCGACAGCTCAGCACACAAGCTCTTCATCTTTAAGAAGTACTTGGAGATGGAAAGGTCTCCCTGAGTTGCCCTGGCCAACTCATTCTCCAGGAACTGAAGCCGCGCCACATTCTTCCTATTGAACAACTCATCAATGGTTGTCCAAATATCAGCAGCCGACTCACACCCAATGATGTGATCAAACAGTTCCGGAGAGACAGCTCTCTTCAGAACGAACTCTGCCTTAGCATTAGTTCTTCTCCAGAGCCTCACCTGTTCAGCAGTACCGAAAGCAGCAGTAACTTCCTGTCTGTCGTCTCCACCGACAACTTCCCACAGCTCCTCGCCCAGAAGATAACTCTTCATGCACGACTTCCACTTTTTATAGTTAGTCGGCGTTAAGAGTTCAATGCCCAGACCTCTTGCTAAGCTTCCTTCCATTGCAACCACCTGTTGGTACCCTTCAGCAGCTCCGAGCAACAACACAGGTTGATCACCACTCAATCACTGAGTAACAACGCTGGTTGACCTCTGCTCACGCAACTGAACCTCCGCAACCTCAGAAACCTCCCTCTGATACCATGTTAAATTTTCTCAACGTGGTCAGCAAGATAGCTCAAACACCAAATTAATATCTTCGGAACTACCCAGTTCGCACGCTGAACCTGCGGAAAACCCAAGGACTAGAGGTTGCACCCAACAAAACAATGGAAGCACAAGAAGGTCTTATTATGCATTCACTTCTTTACAATCCGAGGCATACATAGCGAGACATGATTTCGCTAGTATTACAGCTGTAAACAGAAAGAACCACAAAACAAGCCGGGCGGACAGCACTCCAGTCCGCCGAGACCGCGAGGTCGCCGAGACCGCCGAGACCGCTGAGCTCGCCCAAGCTATGCTGCAATCCGCCGAATACCACGGAGTCCGCCGAGACCGCGAGGCCGCGCGGACAGACCGTTATTCGCCTCCTGCTGAACCCGAACTGAGGAACTCCCCTACCCGCCTGAAGCCGACGGACAGGTTATTGAAGCTGGGAAAGTTGAAACAGAACTGACAAGCCGCAGAGCGACCTCCTGCTGAGTCCGCAGAGACCGCACACTTCCAAGCACTGACCGAAGTCAAAGCCAAGCTCCTGGCTCCTTGAAGTTATCCGCGCGACCTGCACACAGCAAACCGTCAGCCTGAAACAATCCGCGCGGACTGGAAAACACAGACCGCAGCACTCGCCCAACCCAATTTACTGTTCACTCACGTTACTTAGGTTACTGTAGATGTGCCAGGGGGGTCCTATTTATAGGCCAGGTGAGGAGTGTGGTCACCGCCCAAGAGATAGCGACACCGCCCCAGCCCGCGCGAATACAAACCACCGTCCGCTCAGTCCGCGAGGACTTAGCCGGTCACCAAGGAAAACCGCCAGGAGCACGGCAACCGTTGACGAACCCTCTCCAGTCCGCCCAAGCTAAGCGGACAAGGCACCAGCCCGCAAAGCTCCAACTGCTTCAGGACAGCACCCTCTTCAATGGCAGTCCGCACCAACCCGAGGCAGTCCGCAAGACACACACCTCAATCCGCCACAAGTCCACGACCAAAGGCAAACAGCAACAGTCCGCCCGGTCACAGTGGACTTCGCGGATACGGCGGACACCATGAACTTGACACCAAGTGTGACCAAGTCCAAAACCATCAAGGGTCAGGGCGAGCATGGCGGACACAAAGTCCCGTCCGCCAAACACCCTAGCACAGACCGCAACCAGTCCGCGAGCTCCTCGCACTTGTCCAACGCAGTAGCACCAAGCCGGACTCCAAACACCAGTCCGCCAACCGGTCTCCACAGCAAGACCTGCTGTAACACCTGAGCTCGACAAGGCCTCAGCCAAGCTCAAGGCCCAGTCCGCAACAGCCCAAACCGCGGACACACCAGTCCGCAAGGCTTCCCGCGAACTCGAACCAACCCGCCAACAGCGCAAGCATGCACCCGCGGCCACTGAGCAATGCACCAGTCCGCAAGCCTCTCTATCCGCAGATACCAGGCCGCACCAAACCGCGGACTCCATGCAACAACCCGCTCAGAACACAGCCGGCTTCCACCAGACTTTTCACCAGGCCGCAACCCACAGTCCGCCCAGTCCGCCCAGTCCGCCAAAGCTGTCCGCACAGGCCGCGCGGCCTGTCCCGTCACCCACTTCCACTTCACAAATTTCAACAATACATGCATGGTTTAAACCGCCATTCGTTAAAGATCACCTAACAAACATCATTTGTTTGAACATAAAAGTGGATGAAGTTCCTTAGGTGGACATTACCAAATGACAATTTAATCTCATGTTCATAACCGCCATCACGGTCTCAAACAGAACCTTAGCCTTGATGCTCTTCAAAGAATCAACTTCAGAATCCAAACATCGATCGCTAAGGGAATTAATGAGCATAATTAATTATATAAGAGGCTGAAGCCATCACCCAGTGCAAGCAATCTTCACGCATGATGGACAACTATATATAATAATTATTAAGGTACATGAGCTAAGATTTGCTGCATATCGTCTTCCTATCACATGGACTCTCCAACTTTGTTCATGTAATATGGGGCGTCACTTCGCTTATACAACCAGGTCTAACTAGCACGCTAGGCGGTGTGGGACTAAACCACCATTTTAGCGAGTAGCAACATACGCTCGGATATCACCATCCATTCCACGTGTCGCACTCAACAATGGTTGTGTAATGGATGTTGATGTCCGACTGTGTGTCACGACTTGTTATAAGGGACGGTTTAGTCACATACCAGAGGATTGTGTCATTAATCCCCTAACCACATGATTTTGGGAGTGACGTAATAACACTTTACACTTTTGTCCGGCCACGGAACAATAAATGTTGGTTTCTTGATCAATCTTCATCCTGGTACTCACTCGCTCAACTACCAGGACTTGTGATGGAATTCAGAAATCAAACACAAGCATTGGAAGTTTTTCTTTTGAGAGACCTTTTTGGCAATCAGTCTTAGTTTATGATTAGTGTTCGGGTGTTGTTCAGTGAAGTTGATGAGGAGGGCTTTACTTCACTGATTGGATCAGGAACATATTTAGACAAAAATTCAAAGAGAACTCATATAGGATTTGTATAATTCATCTCGTTTATCACTATCATTAACTTATAATTTTTCTACTATTCTTTATTATGTAATATTGTGTTGTGCAAAGTTGGTGAAGATCTTGTGTGTATCAATAAAAGAAAACCTTGTATTTTCCCGTGGAATTTCACCCATACTTAGTGAAGACTTTCTTGATTGGACTTCGATTGTCCCGTGAATTTCACTCTTTTGAGTTTCCACATTAAAATGTTTGTATCTCTTTTATTATTGTTATTACTGTGATGTGTTTTCTTATGTATTGCATACCACCAAGCAGTAGCACAAGTGCTTGCTCGAATTAATTTATAGGTCAGGTCAGACTTGTGTGCTTTCTAGCCCGACAAGTGGTATTAGGTTCATTCACGAAGTAATTGTCAGGTTGTCCTGTCTGAGATTCATGACAAGTCGATTGTATAACCCCGTGTTCGCTGAGTGGGTCCACCAGGCTAGGCGAGCGAGCCAGAACGACCGGCCCGCATCAGTGCAGTAGGCGGGCAAAGCCAGATGGCCAGCTCGCTCCCGCCAAGAAGGTGAGCGAGCCGTGCGAGCCAGCTCATCCAACTCGCGCATGGCTAGGTGACCTTATCGCTAACTCGCTTCCGTATAGGGGAAGGCGAGCCACAGAGTGTTGAATCTTACGACGCCCTTAGAGGAGGGGGGGGGGGGGTGGGTGAATAAGGGTTCTTCTAAATTTTCTTAAACAATTTGAGCAACTTTACATAATGAATAACAACAAAATAATAGAAGAGAGCAAATGAACACAAGCTAGAAACAACAATGATATATTTCAAAAGAGTTACAATGTATACAATGTGTCTCTATAGAGCTAGAGACAAAGGCTCATGAAATAAATAATTCGCTAGTATATTCGCCGGTTCTTCAACCAAGAACCGGCAGGATAAAGCGTATCTCTCTCTAGATCTTGCTACTAGCCTCCCCCTAGATCTAACCCCGATCTAGACGCTGCACACAAGGCAACGATTTCTCCCTAAGCCACACAAGGACTTGGACTTCACTCACAAGGTGGCGATTTTCCCCTAAGCCACACAAGTACCTAGATGCCACGCACAAGGCGGTGATTTCCCTTCCGATTACAATGAGAAAATAACTGAAAAATAACAAAAACAAATTGAGCAATTTAAACTAGACACTCCCTTCAAACAAAACACTGAAGATGCCGATGAATCCTTGCAAGAGATGCTTTGAATGCTTCGCACGTGCCGTCAATCTTCCGTGCTATTTGGCCTTCTTAGGTGTATGGAGTATCTCTGAGTTCTGGAGCTCTCTGGAACGTCTATGAAGGTAAGTGCACTCCAGGTAATGAAATTCGTAACTTTCTCAGAAAATGAGAGACTTTTATATTCTGGCGCTATCGCCGGGCGATACTGGGTATCGCCATCTGGCGATAGCGATAACAGCTGCCACGTTTCCTACGAACTCCTCGTTTTCGCATCGCACAAACGTTGAGCGCTGAATCGTGCACTATCATCGTGCGATACCGGATATCGCCATCGGGCGATAGCGAAATAACGGTGGTCACGATTTCGTCGAGCGTCGAGCGGAAAATCGTCGAGTGGCGCTATCGCCTGTGACGATACCCACTATCGTCTGGCGATATCTCCAAGCCATGATTTCGTCGAGCGTCGAGCGGAATTGCGTCGAGTGTCGAGTGGCGTTATCGCCTATCGCGATACCCACTATTGCCTGGCGATATCTCCAAGCCATGATTTCGTCGAGCGTCGAGCGGAATTGCGTCGAGTGTCGAGTGGCGCTATCGCCTGTCGCGATACCCACTATCGCCTGGCGATATCTCCAAGCCATGATTTCGTCGAGCGTCGAGCGGAATTGCGTCGAGTGTCGAGTGTCGAGTGTCGCTATCGCTTATTGGCGATACCTACTATCGCCTGGCGATATAGCCCCAGCTCTTGGAAGCGTGGAATAACATCCAAATATCAAATACAAACAAGATTTGTTATTAGCAAACTAGGAAGCGTTCAATGCATGCTCCAACACTCTCCCTCTTTTGATAATAACAAATCCATTAAGAAAGAAATCATGAATATTAAAAAGGTCCACCCTATTTGAGTATCAAGACGAAACAAGTGTATGTGCACAAATTGCTCTTGGATGAAACATCCCCCTAAATGTGATCTCCCCCTAAATGGAAGCATATTGAAAATTTGTGTATTTTTAATTAAAGATGTGAAAAATAATTAAAACAAATAAGGTGTCTTCCAAGTGTGCATAAAGATATAAGAACAGACTTCAGTGAATGATTGCTTTTGGAAAGTTTCTCCCCCTTTGATATTGTCAAAAGAGATCAAAGAGTACGACGGAAGCGAAAGAAGGAAGAAACATAAAAGAGAGACTCAGAGAGGGTAGGTAAGCAATGTAGTATAAATAAAATGAGTAAATGTAACTACGACAATGTTCAACAAACTATATCATAAACACATGTGCTAGTGAAATGGTGGCGGTGAAACAGTTTTCAGTTCAATTCTCATAAGAAGAACGGTTATAGACGATAATGTTGTGTACATGTGAGGTGGGTGGCGAAACTGATGCTTAGTCTTACAAAGAAAACATGAACATGCGAATGTTAAAAAATAACATAACATAGTGGTTACATTCGGAGCTATACTTGTACCCAAGAGGTCAGCAAACATAAGAAAGAAATTATTCATGTAAAATTCGTACAAGACACTTTACAATTCTTGCCAAGGTGCTCAACCTCACAATGCTCATGAAGACTTATCAGGAGGGTAAGTAGTGCTTGGTGGAGGTTCCTTGTCAGCTCATTATTATTTGAGTGGTTTTTTTTTGTGGGTAACTATCACCAAAGGTTTATACTTTTGGGATGATACACTTTTGCACTCATATATATATATTTTTATATATTTTTTGTGTTGAACAAAGGAGTCTGAATTCACTTGTGAGAGCATACAAAATAATTTAATATGATGGTGCACGATACTAAACTCGGATAAAGCAGAAGCCGAAAACATGCATCACAATTGGTTTTGGTAAAAACATGCACAATTCACATTTTGTAAGATGGAGGCATACAAAGATTTGCACAACCGTGAGTGAAATAACATTACCATAACTAAAAGATTTCTCATACTTAGAGGCATGCGAAATAATTTCACGAGGTTAAGAACACTAAGACTGAAATATGTATAACAGATATACGAGTGGTGAACTAGAGAACCAAGTTAGTATAAAACTCAAAAAAAACATTACACCTGGCCTTAAACTGAGGCAGCAATACAATGTGAAGAAACAAGAAAATGGCACTATCGCCCGGCGATACCGGTATCGTCGGTCGGCGATAGTGGAAAATTGTTTAAAACTGGCGCATTCAGTCAAAGCCATCAAAGTGAACCATTGTGCCTGAAGACTGAGTGCGGAACGTGGAGGAGAAGGCGACGAAACACTAAACCTAGGTATGAAAACTTGAATTTTGTTTTGAATCTTTGGTTTTGATCGATCTAATTGGAAGAATAGTGGAGTATGTTAGTTTAGAGCAGAAATTTCCAGGTTTTCAAGTGTTAAAATTTGGTTTGGGGATCTTGATTTACTAGGGTGGTATAAGTGAAATTGGTGAAGATTTCCTTGAATTTAAGTTGAGAAAAACTTATTTGAAGAACACAAACGTGCAGATCTGGTATTTTGGATGAAGGGAGAAACCAGATCTGAAGTCGGAAATGAAGAAAAATGATTTTCCGCTATCGCCCGGCGACAGTGGGTCTCACCGGATGGCGATAGCCAAAAAAAACTTTTCTGTTTCTAAAACAAAAATATTTTATACGCAGAAATGACTTCCAGTTCCAAAGCACGAAGAAGCACAGGGAGTGACTCATACGCATCATATCAAACATTCCCTGGAATAGAGAATGCTAACATAGGAATCAGACGAGTGATTGAATTCGACACGGCCAGGCATGCACATATTCATGACTTGTTAGCAATGGCTGGAATAATGTCAATTATTATTCCAGACACATTCTCCTCCATGCTCATCTGAGAATTTTACAATTATCTCAAAGATTTGCGTTTCACAGAATTGAATGGCGGAGTTCGATCGAAAATTCAAGGACAGATGGTAGAAATAACACACTATGACTTGAGAGATGAATTTGGACTAATAGAGCATGACACCACTCTAGACGTGTCGTAGAGAACTATCGAAAGGAGAGGAATTGGACATTATTGAATATGGTTTTGCATGGAAATTCCATCAAAACTCTAATCCAATTAACGGCCACCCTGATGGAGGATGCACGGCTAGTGCAAGAGATTCTAAGGCATACCGTCCTATTGAAATCCGGAGATACACGAAAAATAACGGCTCAACTTAGTTATGTGACGTATATGATTTTGGAGCGAGTGTCATTTGATGTGGCGGATTTTGTCCTCTCAATAGTACGATACTCATTTAGATTGAAAAGTCCTAATTGGAAGAAGTTGAACACCCTACCACTTGGAGCCGTCATCCAACGGATCTTATATAAGAAATATACATGGATTGACCTCGAATTGTACTTCAATGATTGTATCCCAATGATATATTCGATGAGTGGAACACCTTCCATTGGCCGATCAACGCGAGGAGGGTCATCAAGGAGGAGTGAACCAGTGTCCACTATCCGAAACCCGCCAATTCCTAGAGGTGGATTGCTGCGAGAAGGGTTAGACGAATTGCGAGAGTCGTTCGAAGAACATAAGAGAGATGTAAAGAAAAACTTTTTGGTAATTCAAAAATTCTTTAAATTTCTGACCAAAAGTTTGAAGTTGAAGCCCACTCCAGCCGAAGCAGCAGAATGGGAAGATCCGGTCATGGATCTGCCCCGTACATCGACCCGCCGAGCACGTCGGATGCGAAGCAGCGAGTACAGTTCAGCAGATGATAAAAGAGAGAACAGTGGAGGTGACAGCAGAAATTTTTGAAGATTTCTGGAAGGCTGGACATTTTGCCACTATCGCCGGGCGACAGTCACTATCGTCGGCGATAGTGAAATTTCGTTAATTTTCTTAGACTTTGATTTTATGCTGTAATATTATCTATTCTGTAATGGTATGTGGTATTTCTTCTGGAAGAATGTAAGACTTAGTATGGAATGTTAAAATTGTGGTGTTTCCACTTATGATTCATGGAATTCTTATTTTGGTTTAATGTTCATGATGTTAACAATGAAATTAAGTTAATTTTTTTTTGTGGCTTGCGATGGTAATTTATTAATTTACAAGTCTAGAATTCCTAGTTCTAATCGTAAGAACGAAAAACAGGAATCTGGAAGTGGTTTAGTGAAAAAAATCCACAAGCTATGAATCAGTGCTTATAAAATTGACTTTGATCATATTTTCTTTTATGTGATCTCTTATGAAATGGTGACATACATCAATGTGTTTGGATCTAGAATGATGAACTGGATTATACGTTAAGTCAATTGCACTTTTATTATCACATTTTAATTCAATGGTGTCATGAATTATACCAAAATCTTCTAATGTTTGCTTCATCCATAAAGCTTGTGCACAACAACTACATAGTGCTATGTAGTCGGCCTCAGTGGTAGATAAGGCAACAAAATTCTGTTTCCTACTCGACCAAGAGATAAGTGAAGGGCCAAGAAAATGACAGGTGCCACTGGTGCTTTTACGATCTAATGAACATCCAACATAATCTGAATCAGAGAAGCCATGTAATATAAATGTATCGTTATGTGGATACCATAATCCTAATTTAGATGTGTCAATAAGATATCTAAAAATGCGTTTAACTGCTTTTAAATGAGACTCTTTTGGATTAGTTTGAAATCTAGCACATAAACATACAACGAACATAATATCAGACCTAGAGGCAGTCAAATATAATAGTGATCCTATCATTCCTCTATAAAGTGTTTCATTTATGGATATTCCACTCTCATCTTTTCCTAACTTTAATGAGACGCTCATGGGGGTATTTGCTTGTTTTAGATTTTCAAACCCAAATCTTTTTAAAACATCATGAATATATTTGGATTGGCAAACAAAAATTCCATCATGCTTTTGAGTGATTTGAAAACCAAGAAAATAAGTGAGTTCGCCTACCATGCTTATTTCAAATTCATTCTTCATAATTTTAATAACACTATCACATAATTTTTCATTTGTGGATTCAAAAATAATATCATCAACATATATTTGTGAAACGATAAGATCATCATGAATATGTTTAACAAATAAAGTACAATCAGCACTGTCCATTTTATAATCATTTTTTAATAAATAAATAGTCAATCTATCATACCATGATCGGGGTGCTTGTTTCAAACCATACAAGGCCTTTTCTAATTTATAAACATGATCAGGAAATATAACATCAACAAAGCCTGAAGGCTGTTCTACATACACCTCCTCCTTAATATACCTGTTAAGAAAAGCAGTTTTAACATCCATTTAAAATAATTTAAACTTCTTAAAACTAGCAAATGCAAGAAATATCCTAACTGCTTCTAAACGTGCTACGGGTGCAAAGTTTCATCAAAATCTATTCCTTCTATTTGTGAATATCCTTTTGCTACGAGTCTAGCTTTGTTCCTAGTGACACTAGATTCACTATCAAGTTTATTTTTAAAAATCCATTTAACCCATACAACAGGATGATTAGACGGTCTTTCTACTAACTTCCAAACTTTATTACGTTCAAATTGATTAAGCTCGTCATTCATAGCTAAAAACCAAGAATTATCATTTAAAGCAACTTCAACGCTTTTAGGTTCTATATCAAAAATAAAGCACATATTTGAAAATAGTTCACGTACGGATGAACGAGTACTTACCCCTCTTGATGGTTCTCCAATAACCAAATCTTGAGGATGATCTTTTGAAAATCTTAGTTCACTTGGATGCATATATCCTTGCTCTTCTTCTTGTTGTTGTTCAATTCCATTTTCTTCATCTTTGTCTCCAAGGTTGTCATCATCATCCACCCTTTGTAGAGGGTAGAGCTCTTCATTTCACCTGTATTATTAGCTTCTACACAAGGAGAAAACTCATAAAATCTAATATGTATTGATTCTTCAACTACTTTTGTCCTCTTATTGTAAACTCTATAAGCTTTACTTGTAGAAGAATAACCAATAAAAATGTCTTCATCACACTTCTCATCAAATTTGCCTAAATTATCCTTAGTGTTCAAAAAAAAAAACATTTACATCCAAAAACTTTAAAATAAGACACATTTGGTTTCTTTTGAAAATATAACTCATAAGGTATTAATTTTAAGATGGGTCAAAGCATAACACGATTAATAACATAACAAGAAGTACTAACTGCTTCAGCCCAAAATGATCGAGGTAATTTGTATTCAGATAACATAGTGCGAGCTAGTTCTTGCAAAGTTCTATTTTTCCTTTCCACCACACCATTTTATTGCGGTGTACGAGGAGCAGAAAATTCAAGTTTAATTCCTAACTCATTGCAAAAAGAAACAAATTTCTCATTGTCAAATTCACCTCCATGATCTGAACGAATGCATTTTATTTTTAATTCTATTTCATTTTGAACACATAAACATACTTTGGAAAATTCTAAAAATGCATCAGATTTAGACGATAAGAAAATTGTCCAACTAAAATGAGAGAAATCATCAATCAAAACAAAAGTATACTTTCTACCTCCTAGGCTTAGTGTATTAACAGGACCAAATAAATCCATATGTATCAATTCTAAAGGCCTAGTGGTGGAAACGATATTTTTGCTTTTAAAAGAAGACTTTGTAAATTTTCCTTTTTGACATGATGAACATAAAGATGATAAATTTCCATGCAAAGAAGGTAAACCTTTAACAAGTTTATTTTGAGACAATTTTATGATAAGTTTTGAACCCGAATATCCAAGACGTCTATGACACAAATCTAATTCCTCATTTTTAGAAATAAAACATTTTAACGAAGAATGTGATAAATCATTAAATCTAATCATGTAAACATTTTGAAATCTAGGAGCGGTAATAACAATATCATTTGTTTTATAGTTGATAATTTTGCATAGGTTTGAAGATGAATCAAACAAGACATTTAATCCAATATCACATAGTTGACTTATTGAAATAAAATTATGCTTCAAACTTAACATATAAAACATTTGAGATAGAAAATAATTTGTTACCTACTACTCCAATGCCGATGATTTTCCCCTTCTCGTTGTCGTCAAAAGTAACTACTCCGCCTTTCTTCATCTCCAGGCTAAGGAACTTTGATTTATTGCCCGTCATGTGCTTGGAACACCCTGAGTCCAAGTACAACACGTCTTCTTTGTCCTTAGCCTGCCAACACACCTAGAAAGAGGATGAGAGTAAAGATCCGGCTATCCAAGTGGTTCCTCACATAGAATAGGTGGAAGCCTTAGGCACCCAGATTTGTTTGACTGAGCAGTATCCCGTCTTCTTACAAGTATGAGTTATGTGACCAAACTTATTAGATTTGGCACACTTGATGAAAGAAGTCAACGGGGTTTTTAAAGTAAACTTTGACTCTTTGCTGGAAGCTGCAGGGATATGTGATTTATTGTTTTTAACCTAAAAATTAACTTTCCTGAAATTTTTCTTATCGTCGGCGACAGTGGATGTCGCCGGGCGATAGCATTCAGGAGAGTATCCAAGTCCGAATTTTCCAGAACCATAGTACTGGTTTCCCAAAATCATATTTAGAGATTTTTGGCCCACTCCAAATTTGTTAATGGTCATTTCTAAATTTCGGACTTGTCCCCTTAATACATCATTTTCGGCAACTATGGTGCCACAACGATTAGCGAAGGACTTCCTGCTGCCTTCCACTTGAGATTGAGAGAATTTTAGAGATCTCTCTAAGGCCAATTTCTCTTTTGTAAGAGTCTCAATCCGGGTCTGAGTCTTAGAGAGATCTTTCTCAAGTTCCACTATCTTTGTTAAAGAGGGACAATCCTCTTGACAAGATGCTTTCTCTTTTCCAAGAACTTTTACTTCATTTTTCAGTTTTTTATTTTCTTTAATTAAAACTTTATTTTAGATTTGATCAACTTAATTTCATGCAATTTTTTATCCAAATACTCACAAGTACTCAAAAATTCTGAAAATAAATCATCATAGGTTTCAGGAGTTACCTCAGTGTCGCTCTAAACACTGCTTCCTTCATCATAAGATGAAGAGCTCTTTCCCATCAAGCACATGTTGGCCTCCTCTTCAGTTTCTGATCCTGAACTGCTCGACTCCTCAGAAGTGGCTTCATCCCATGTTTCAGCCTTTAGAACCTTCTTCCTATCTTTCTTTCTGTGTCTCTTCTCCTTTAGCTCTTGTAGATACTTTGGGCACTTGCTCTTTATGTGACCAATCTTCCTGGAATGATAGCATTCAGGTGGTGGTCTATCTTCATCATCTTATTCTTCAGCTTGGGATTTTCCTTTCCTATTCTCATATCCTTTATTTTTGAAAAATCTCTTGAAAGAATTTCTTCTTTCATGATTTCTCATAAATCTCCTGAACTTCTAAACAAACAAACTCTCTTCATCTTCATCATCACTTTCATCAGACTCTCTTTCCTTCTCCTTCTTGGACTTCGATGCCAAAGCTTTATTTCTTGGCTCCAAGCTATACTCTTGTTATTGAATCCCCAACTCTACTTCATAAGTTTTTAAGTTTCCTATGAGATTCTCAATTTGGAGAGACTTTAGATCGTGTGACTCCGAGATGGCAGTCACTTTAGGATTAAACTTCGGGGGAAGCGATCTAAGTATTTTCCTCACCAAATCTCCATTTGAGAAATTCTTCCCTAGAATCCTCGAGTCATTTACTATCTTGCGAAACCTCGTGTACATGGAGTCTATATCTTCATCAACCTCCATCTTGAACTTCTCAAACTCCAATTGTAGCTGGAAAAGCTTCGAGTCCTTTACCTTGATGTACCTTCATGAGTAACTTCAAGAAGATTCCAAATATCATATGCAGTATCACATGCACAAACACTGTTAAATTTAGTCTATCTAATGCACAAAAATAAAGCGTTCATTGCTTAGCGTTATTTTTACATCGAAGCTTATCAGCTTCGTCCCATTTGTCCTTGGGTTTCTTCATAGAGACACTTCCTACAACAGTAATGTGGGCAGTGTAGCATGTTTCTACCATGCCCCAAACATCGATATCTAGTGCTATTAGAAAGCATCACATTCGAGCTTTCCAATAGTTGTAGTCAGTGCCCGTGAATAAGAGAGGTCTACTAATACATTGCCCCTTAGAAAACGTGTGCGTGTTTTTTGGCCATTACTCCCGGTGGTGAAACCGTTTTTGGAGTAACCTCCCTCTGATACCAAGTGTTGGATCTTATGGCGCCTTTAGAGGGGGGGGGGGGGTGAATAAGGGTTCTTCTAAATTTTCCTAAACAATTTGAGCAACCTTTACACAATGAATAACAACAAAAAATAGAAGAGAGAAAATGAACACAAGCTAGAAACAACAATGATATATTTCAAAAGAGTTACAGTGTATACAATATGACTCTATAGAGCTAGAGACAAAGGCTCATGAAATAAATAATTTACTAGTGTATTCACCGGTTTCTTCTACCAAGAACCGGCAGACTAAAGCGTATCTCTCCCTAGATATTGCTACTAGCCTCCCCCTAGATCTTGCTACTAGCCTCCCCTAGATCTAACCCCGATCTAGACGCTGCACACAAGGCGACGATTTCTCCCTAAGCCACACAAGGACTTGGACGCCACTCACAAGGCGGCGATTTTCCCCTAAGCCACACAAGGACCTAGACGCCACGCAAAAGGCGGTAATTTCCCTTCAATTACAATGAGAAAATAAATGAAAAATAACAAAAACAAATTGAGCACTTTAGACTAGACACACCCTTCAAACAAAGCGCTGAAGATGCTGATGAATCCTTGCAAGAGATGCTTTGAATGCTTCACACGTGCCGTCAATCTTCCGTGCTATTTGGCCTTCTTAGGTGTATGAAGTATCTCTAAGTTCTAGAGCTCTCTAGAACATCTATGAAGGTAAGTGCACTCCAGGTAATGAAATTCGTAACTTTCTCAGAAAATGAGAGACTTTTATATTCTGGCGCTATCGTCGGGCGATACTGGGTATCGCCATCTAGCGATAGCGGTAACCGCTACCACGTGTCCCACGAACTCCTCATTTTCGCATCGCACAAACGTTGAGTGCTGAATCGTGCACTATTGCCGCGCGATACCAGATATCGCCATCGGGCAATAGCGAAATAACGGTGGCCACAATTTCGTCGAGCGTCGAGCGCGTGGAGGGAAAATCGTCGAGTGGTGCTTTCGCTTGTGGCGATACCCACTATCGCCTGGCGATATCTCTAAGCCATGATTTCGTCGAGTGTCGAGAGAGCGGAATTGCTTCGAGTGTCGAGTGGCGCTATCGCCTGTCGCGATACCCACTATCGCCCGGCGATATCTCCAAGCCATGATTCGTCGAGCGTCGAGCAGAATTGCGTCGAGTGTCGAGTGGCGCTATTGCTTGTCGCGATACCCACTATCGCCTGGAGATATCTCCAAGCCATGATTTCATCGAGCGTCGAGCGGAATTGCGTCGAGTGTCGAGTGGCGAGTGGCACTATCGCTTGTTGGCGATACCTACTATCGCCTGGCAATATAACCCGAGCTCAATTCTAATCTGATTCATCATCAAAAAGATATGAGATATTAACATGTGTTACCTGCACACCAATAACATCCAAATATCAAATACAAACAAGATTCGTTATTAGCAAACTAGGAATCGTGGAATGCATGCTCCAACAAGCAGTACGGCTCGCGCTCTCCTAGAAAGAGAAGGCGAGGTGCGAGAGCCAGGCCGCATCTGCCTAGTAAAGTAGCGAGTTGACCCCGTGTTACTTGGCATTGAGTAAAGAGAGACCCTTCCAGAGCAGCATTCACCCATTTTTCGGGTGCCAAAGAGGCGAGTGACTGGCTTACCCAGTACTCGCCCCTTTAGGCGAGTGGCGCCTTCATGGACCACTCGCCCAGAGGGGTCCAGAGGCAATATTACCTGGATACACTTGCATGGGGTGCAAATAGCCTTCCAGAACAGCGGAGTTATTGTAACACCTCCCTTGTAGTAGACGTATAATATGGGTCCGGGCCGGGGCCCCACAGCATACGAACGCCACAACTTTAGTATTATAAGTTGATATGACTACCCAAACTCAAAACACTTGCACAACACAGCGGAAACAAAACAGGACTAGAAGTTATCCACCACTAAAGAGTAAGATAAATGGCCTTAGGCCTTACAACAAGTGTCCAAAAAGAAATAGTACATCAAACATGAATGTGCTCAGCACTCCTAGTCTACCTCGGCATGCAAGCCGGACAAAATAGTCTCAAACAAACATCATCATAACTATAGTGCTACAAAAAGGGAAAAACACTTCATGGGGCTTAGGCCTTTCTGGCCAGCGTGCTAGCTTCTGCATGCGATCCTTGCCCTGTAAAAATCATTAGTAACGTGGGTCAGCAAAGGCTGACCTCAAACTGTGTAGCAACACATCTCCTCCCGGCCGCCCCTAACGGACCCCGGGGAACCCTCCAACCTGCAAGTCAGCACTTCGTATGCAATATAATCATCTATAAATAGAAAAGCATTAAAACAGGCTTGGATGTCTCAATCATCAAACACGTTCTCTACTGGTTGAGCATGTAATAAAAGGGCCTACTATGCAACATGTATGCAACACTCGGGCTTCGCCCAAGGCACCCTACTGCGTATGCAACTAGCACAACATCACAACATTTGGGTACTCACATTTCCCCATTGGCATAAAGCCGCAAACAATGAGGGAGACACAACTCCCTCAAACGGCGCACAGGCCGCCACACGGAATTCTTGCCAAGGCCCCACCCGCTCGTGGGCTTAGCCCTGGGCTTGCCTGCAAACTCTGACGTCTCATGTCAGGATTCCAACAAACACAGACCGACCGATTCTAAGAATCCTTGCTGGACCCCACCCGCTCATGGCCTCTTTGCCCGGGCTTGCCCC
This sequence comes from Platanthera guangdongensis, assembly GCA_039583875.1. Lineage (NCBI taxonomy): Eukaryota > Viridiplantae > Streptophyta > Magnoliopsida > Asparagales > Orchidaceae > Platanthera > Platanthera guangdongensis. The sequence goes on from CM077165.1 coordinate 143,233,232, forward strand.
AAGCTTGGCATTCTCGTCAGTCTCACAGAAGGGGACTAGTCTCGCCGGGACACTCTCCACACATGACGCACATGTCACGGGATAACCAGCCGACCACAGAGACATAGCCACGCCTTGGCACAACAAAAACCAAGACCAAATACATCAAAATCCCTCATTGTACTGCAGCGTTCCCGCGCACCAAGGAAACCATCTCCAACTCGTGCGGAGCTAACCTTGTCCCTCAAGGAAACCATCTACCGCCACGAGGAGCTAACCTTGTCCGGGTCCGACTACACGTACCTTTGCAAATAAACGGGACAAGTCACCACCACAACACAAACGACATCTTGCCGCAACGGAAAATATCTACGAATCCCTAAGTTCGTATGCAACATCACCGAGTCGACTAACGGTCGCGACTACGGCTTCACCCACCATGCCTAATCCACTAGCGAAGGGGATCTCTAATGCAAAAATATGCCGGGGACGGACTCAATCAACCCGGAAGTTCCTCTTGAAACTTGGCAAACCAAAACCCTTCTCATTTGAGAGTTCGGTGCCCAACAATTAGGGAGAAAGAAAACTAAATGATGCTAATACGTGCATCCTAAGGACCGAGAGGAGAGATGTCGTTACCTTCCGACTCCTCTTCCTTGTCATGGCAAAATAGCCGGATGGAAATCTTCGCAACGCTCCAAGCTTCACGGATCCGGACTCGGCTCGCGATTTGGAGCTCCGAAACCCTTCCTACAGCCCCAAGACCTTCTTCTTCTTCCTCCTTGCTCTAGTTTTTCTCAAGAACTTAGAAAGAGAAGACTTGGAAAACAAATGAGGGTTTCCAACCCTAGAATCGGACTTAACTTCCCAAGAACAGTCCTGAGCCGTCAGATCCCAAAATCTGGGAAAGAATGGCCAGGATTCGCCTGGAAAATAAAAGACCTGGGCCGAACACGGCCTGGCACACGCCCGTGTCCAGGGCCGTGTGCCTCATTCACCGTCTCAAATCGACGCGCCTGGAACCGCACACGGGCATCCGACATGCCCGTGTTCAACCCGACACGCCCGTGTCCCCAGTGACACGGCCGTGTGGCCGGCCGTGTGCCTCCAACAACACGGCCCCGAAACCAACCCGAGAGATGACACGGCCTGGGACACGCCCGTGTCCCAAGCCGTGTGCCAAGTCTCGACACCCGTCGACAGGCTTTGTGTCGACACCGTGGAAAAACGTCGAGCGAAGATCGTCGACCAAGCGGGACACGCCCTGTGACACGCCTGTGTCACAGGCCGTGTGCCCCAGTATCGACACTTTGTCGAGCGAATGTGTCGACACTTGGGCCGAGTGTCGACACGGCCTCGACACGCCCTGCGACACGCCCGTGTCGCAGGCCGTGTGCCCCACTCTCGACACTTTGTCGAGCGAAAGTGTCGACACTTGGGCCGAGTGTCGATACGGCCTCGACACGCCCTGCGACACGCCCGTGTCGCAGGCCGTGTGCCCCACTCTCGACACTTTGTCGAGCGAAAGTGTTGACACTTGGGCCGAGTGTCGACACGGCCTCGACACGCCCTACGACACGCCCGTGTCGCAGGCCGTGTGCCCCCTGCCAGAAACCCAAAAAAAATGTTCAGAACTGCAGACTGAACCTCTTGCAAAAACTGGGGTGTTACAGCTCTCCCCCACTTAACAGAATTTCGTCCCGAAATTTTCAAAACAAAAGGGTACAAAACTTAAATTGTACCTGACATGAAGAGTTCTGGATAATCTTCTAGCATGGCCTGTTCTCGTTCCCAAGAGAACTCCTCACGACCGCAGTTGTCCCATTGAACTTTCACGAGTTTGACTTCTTTATTCCACAACTGCCGAGTCTCCGAATCCTCTATAGCAATTGGGAGGACTCGCGTCCTCAAGTCTTCCTCAATCGGCACCGATGCCGGCTCTATCACCACGCTAGCCTCCACCAAGGCTTTCCTCAAAGCGGAGACGTGGAAGACGTCATGTAACCCACTCAAGTCTGCGGACAATGCCAACCGATATGCTGCTTCTCCTACCCGCTCAACAATTTCAAAAGGCCCCAAAAACCTTGGACTCAACTTCTTGAGTCGGCGAATCCGTGAGACGCCTTTGAACGGCTTGACCTTCAGATAAACCCAATCACCAACTGTAAATTCCAACTTCCGGTGACGAGCATTAAAATATTTTGCTTGCCTGTCTTGCGCCACCTTCATACGCTCTTGGATGGTCCGTACCAACTCACAAGCGTCAACTACCGCACCCTTTCCCAAAAGTTTGGTGTCTCCCGCCTCTGCCCATGACATTGGCGTTCGACACCGCCTCCCATACAAAGCTTCGTATGGCGCCATCTTTATACTAGCTTGAAAACTGTTGTTGTACGCAAATTCTACCATGAAGAGGTGATCCTCCCACCTCTTGCCAAAATCAAGAACGCACATCCTCAACATGTCCTCCATAGTACGGTTCGTTCTCTCCGTTTGCCCATCCGTTTGAGGATGGAACGTCGTACTAAACTTTAGCTTCGTGCCCAAGCTCTTCTGAACCAATCTCCAGTCCTTGGACGTAAATCGTCCATCTCGATCACTGACTATGCTCTTAGGAACTCCGTGCAGTCGCACAATGTTGCGAACATACGACTCCACCAGCTTCTCCACACTGTCCTCTTTCCGATTTGGGATGAAGTGAGCCACCTTGGTTAGGCGATCCACGATCACCCAAATAGCATCATTACCATGCTGCGATCTAGGCAAACCATGCACAAAGTCCATGGAGATGTCCTCAAATTTCCATTCAGGAATTGGAAGGGGCTTCAGGAACCCGCCCGGTTTCTGACATTTGGCCTTCACCAAGGCACATGTTTGGCAACGACTCACATACAAAGCTACATCTCGCTTCAACCCCGGCCACCAAAAGGATTTTTTCATATCCAAGTACATCTTTGTACTGCCCGGGTGAATGGAGTACTTTGAGAAGTGAGCCTCAAGCATCAACTCCTCACGGAGATTGCCAAACTGCGGTACACAAACCCTTCCATCCTTTCTCAAGATTCCCCCATTCATCTCCTAGGCGCTACTCTCGCCCTTTTGAGCCTCCAACACAAAAGGTTGAAACTCCACATCCAATCGAGTCGCTTCCCGAATACGATCGGACAAGTCGCTTTGCACTTCAATCCAGTTCAACCGAGCCACGCTAGACTCGCCTCTCGCAACACATTTTAACCCAAGGGACTCCCATTCCCGAACCAACCGCTCATCATGAGCTTCGATCCAATTTCCTTGCCCGAGTACTTTCTACTCAACGCATCCGCCACCACATTGGCCTTACCCGACGTATACTGAATCGCCACTTCGTAGTCTCCAAGGAATTCAACCCATCTGCGTTGTCGCATGTTCAAGTCCTTCTGATCCAAGAGATACTTCAGGCTTTTATGGTCCGTGAAGATCTCCACCCTTGCGCCATACACATAGTGTCGCCATATTTTTCAACGCGAAGATTACCGCCGCCAACTCCAAGTCATGGACGGGGTAATTCCTCTCACGAGATTTCAGCTGTCGAGACCCAAAAGCTATTACCTTGCCATGTTGCACCAACACGCAACCCAAACCGCATCCCGATGCGTCACTGAAAATCTGAAATCCATCGGTCCCTTGCGGTAAACTCAGGATTGGAGCCGTCATAAGCCTCTCCTTCAGTGCCTCGAATGCTTGACTGCACTCTTGGGTCCACACAAACTTATGGTCTTTACGAGTGAGTGAGGTGAGGGGTAGAGCTAACTTCGAGAAATTCTCCACGAATCTCCTATAGTACCCGGCTAGTGCAAGAAAACTTCGGACTTCTGCCACGGTCCTCAACACCGGCCAGTCTCTGATGGCCTCCACTTTCGCCGGATCCACTGCCACCCCATCACCACTAATCACGTGGCCCAAAAATGCCACCTTCTCCAGCCAGAACTCGCATTTGGAGAATTTTGCATACAACTCATTCTCCCTCAACACTTGCAAAACTATTCTCAAGTGGGTCTCATGCTCCACTTGCGATTTGGAATACACCAAAATGTCATCAATGAAGACAACCACAAACGAATCCAAGTATTCCTGAAATACCTGATTCATAAGGTCCATGAACACCGATGGTGCGTTCGTCAACCCGAACGGCATCACCGTAAACTCAAAGTGTTCATACCTTGTACCAAAGGCAGTCTTGGGTATGTCCTCGTCCCGAATTCGCAGCTGATAGTAGCCTGACTTCAAGTCCAACTTCGAATATACCACTGACCCCACCAATTGGTCGAACAAATCATCTATCTGAGGGATCAGATACTTATTCTTGACGGTCAATTTGTTCAGCTCTCGGTAGTCTATACACAGGCGCATGCTACCGTCTTTCTTCTTTACAAACAACACCGGTGCGCTCCACGGTGAGGAACTGGGCCTAATATACCCCTGCTCCAACAGTTCCTGTAACTGTACCTTAAGTTCCGCCAACTCCTTTGGTGCCATCCTAAAAGGAGGACGCGACACCTGTCTAGCCTCCGACACTAACTCGATCGAAAAGTCGATCTCCCGCCGAGGAGGCGCTCCAGGAAGTTCATCCGAAAACACATCTCTGAACTCTGCCACCACAGGCACTTCCTCAAAAGATAGCTAGGAGAGACAAACCTCCAACAACGCTACCAGCGCCACACCTCCCTGGTTAACCGCCCGCATCATTTGCATGACCGTAATTAGGGAATGAGCTACTCCACAAAGGCCCACAAATTTGACTTCTGATTGCCCCTTACTCTTTAGGGTCACTACCTTGGACAAACAATCAATGCTGGCGCGCTGCTCTGCAAGCCAGTCCATGCCCAAAATGACATCGAACTCTACTAACGGCAACACTGCCGCTTCCAAAACGAAGTCAACTCCGTCTAGCTCCCAACAGATGCGCCCTCTAGCCCCGGTGGTCATAGATGACCCATTGGGCATGCGCACTTTCAGTTCCGCGTCCGCCGAGAAGGACTCGACTCCTACCCTTCGGACGAAGCTCTCCGCAAGAAAGGAGTGCGATGCTCCCGTATCGAACAATACCCTAGCGGGGTATCCAGAAACTAACACGAAGCCTACAACAAGACAACACACGGAAAGGGGGTCTAAAAGTATGAAGCACAAATGCAAACTTAAATTTTCTTCATACCTGTCACCACATCGGTTTGGCGGATCGCTTCTTGCTGTCCAAGGTTGTAAGCCCTTGGTTGCACCGGTTGGAACCGAGAAGCGCTCGACTCCGCCATCTTTCCTTTCTCCGCAGCACTGGGGCCCGAGCGCACAGACTGCTCCTGCTTTGACTCTTGCCCCGCTCCCCCTTGCTGACAAGCACGGGCTATGTGCCCAACCTTCCCGCAGTTGTAACACGTCGGCGGTCCCCTAGAGTGAGAAGCCCCAGGCGTCCAAGTGCTCCTCTCACCCGACCTGGAAGGGTGAGGCTTCCTCCTCCACCTGCTCCCATCAGACTTTACATGAGATTGGGAGGGCTTCCCTTCCCCATGCTTGGGAGTAAAACCCTTTCGACGCTGGGTTCGCTCCAGATCACTCTCCAAACTCCTGGCGGCTTCAACTAGCTCATTAAATCCCGCCCTCTTCATGGAGATGAGAGGCTGTCTCAGATTCTCCCTCAAACCTTGGTAGAAGAGGTTATCCCTCTCTACATCATCCGCCATTGTCGTTCCTGCATAACGACCCAAACGGGTGAACTCTTGCACGTACTCATCCACTGTCTTGTCTCGCTGCATTAGATGCAGAAACTGCCTCTGCAGGGCCAACCGTGTTGAAACTGGAATATACCTCTTAATAAAAGCGTCCCCAAACTCTTCCACTGACGGGGTGCGCCCCGGGAACAGGCGGCCGTTATGGCTCACCCACCACAATTTGGCGTCTCCTTCCAACATGAACGCCGCATACTCGGATTTCTTCTCCTCTGGCGTCTCTGCCGCCCTTAACAGTTCTTGAATACGAACCCACCAATCCTCCGCGTCCGTTGGCGTTCCTACACCCTTGAAAGACGGGGATGGAAACTCAGGAAATACTTCATGTGTCGGTCTACATGCCCTACCACCACCCTTTTTGCCAAAGGCTCCACTCGCCTGGCTTCTCCGCCTGGCACGGCCGTCGCCGTGTCCGGTGTAGCAGGGGTTGCTACCTGGGCTGCAGCCGCCGCTTGCGCCGCCACCATCGCTTCTGCAAGCATACGGCAGTAGTCGGCCGGGTTTACACCCGTGCCCAGAAGGCCTGGAGCAGTTGCACTGCTCGCCGAGAGATCATCCCTTGCTCTTGAAGTGCCCGCCTCGTTGCTTGCACTCTTCAGGAAAACAAGAAATAAGGGATTAGTCTCCAATCTCAAGACTAGAACATAAGGACACTCACGGTCCCGCATTACTCTTATGTGGATAACTTCTCTACGCACTGACCTTGAATCTAACCTCCCTCTGATACCAAATTGTAACACCTCCCTTGTAGTGGACGTATAATATGGGTCCGGCCGGGGCCCCACAGCATACGAACACCACAACTTTAGTATTATAAGTTGATATGACTACCCAAACTCAAAACACTTGCACAACACAGCGGAAACAAAACAGGACTAGAAGTTATCCACCACTAAAGAGTAAGATAAATGGCCTTAAGGCCTTACAATAAGTGTCCAAAAAGAAATAGTACATCAAACATGAATGTGCTCAGCACTCCTAGTCTACCTCGGCATGCAAGCCGGACAAAATAGTCTCAAACAAACATCATCATAACTGTAGTGCTACAAAAAGGGAAAAACACTTCATGGGGCTTAGGCCTTTCTGGCCGGTGTGCTAGCTTCTGCATGCGATCCTTGCCCTGTAAAAAATCATTAGTAACGTGGGTCAGCAAAGGCTGACCTCAAACTGTGTAACAACACATCTCCTCCCGGCCGCCCCTAACGGACCCCGGGGAACCCTCCAACCTGCAAGTCAGCACTTTGTATGCAATATAATCATCTATAAATAGAAAAGCATTAAAACAGGCTTGGATGTCTCAATCATCAAACACGTTCTCTACTGGTTGAGCATGTAATAAAAGGGCCTACTATGCAACATGTATGCAACACTTGGGCTTCGCCCAAGGCACCCTACTGCGTATGCAACTAGCACAACATCACAACATTTGGGTACTCACATTTCCCCATTGGCATAAAGCCGCAAATAATGAGGGAGACACAACTCCCTCAAACGGCGCACAGGCTGCCACACGGAATTCTTGCCAAGGCCCCACCCGCTCGTGGGCTTAGCCCCGGGCTTGCCTGCAAACTCTGACGTCTCATGTCAGGATTCCAACAAACACAGACCGACTGATTCTAAGAAGCCTTGCTGGACCCCACCCGCTCATGGCCTCTTTGCCCGGGCTTGCCCCAAGCTTGGCATTCTCGTCAGTCTCACAGAAGGGGACTAGTCTCGCCGGGATACTCTCCACACATGACGCACATATCACGGGATAGCCAGCCGACCACAGAGACATAGCCACGCCTTGGCACAACACAAATCAAGACCAAATACATCAAAATCCCTCATTGTACTGCAGCATTCCCGCGCACCAAGGAAACCATCTCCAACTCGTGCGGAGCTAACCTTGTCCATCAAGGAAACTATCTACCGCCACGAGGAGCTAACCTTGTCCGGGTCCGACTACACGTACCTTTGCAAATAAACGGGACAGTCACCACCACAACACAAACGACATCTTGCCGCAACGGAAAATCTCTACGAATCCCTAAGTTCGTATGCAACATCACCGAGTCGGACTAACGGTCGCGACTACGGCTTCACCCACCATGCCTAATCCACTAGCGAAGCGGATCTCTAATGCAAAAATATGTCAGGGACGGACTCAATCAACCCGGAAGTTCCTCTTGAAACTTGGCAAACCAAAACTCTTCTCATTTGAGAGTTCGGTGCCCAACAATTAGGGAGAAAGAAAACTAAATGATGCTAATACGTGCATCCTAAGGACCGAGAGGAGAGATGTCGTTACCTTCCAACTCCTCTTCCTTGCCATGGCAAAATAGCCGGATGGAAATCTTCGCAACGCTCCAAGCTTCACGGATCCGGACTCGGCTCGCGATTTGGAGCTCCGAAACCCTTCCTACAGCCCAAGACCTTCTTCTTCTTCCTCCTTGCTCTAGTTTTTCTCAAGAACTTAGGAAGAGAAGACTTGGAAAACAAATGAGGGTTTCCAACCCTAGAATCGGACTTAACTTCCCAAGAACAGTCCTGAGCCGTCAGATCCCAAAATCTGGGAAAGAATGGCCACGATTCACCTGGAAAATAAAAGACCTGGGCCGAACACGGCCTAGCACACGCCCGTGTCCAGGGCCGTGTGCCTCATTCGCCGTCTCAAATCAACGCGCCTGGAACCGCACACGGGCATCCGACACGCCGTGTTCAACCCGACACGCCCGTGTCCCCAGTGACACGGCCGTGTGGCCGGTCGTGTGCCTCCAACAACACGGCCCAGAAACCAACCCGAGAGATGACACGGCCTGGGACACGCCTGTGTCCCAAGCCGTGTGCCAAGTCTCGACACCCGTCGACAGGCTTTGTGTCGACACCGCAGAAAAACGTCGAGCGAAGATCGTCGACCAAGCAGGACACGCCCTGTGACACGTCCGTGTCACAGGCCGTGTGCCCCAGTCTCGACACTTTGTCGAGCGAATGTGTCGACACTTGGGCCGAGTGTCGACACGGCCTCAACACGCCCTGCGACACGCCCGTGTCGCAGGCCGTGTGCCCCACTCTCGACACTTTGTCAAGCGAAAGTGTCGACACTTGGGCCGAGTGTCGACACGGCCTCGACACGCCCTGCGACACGCCCGTGTCGCAGGCCGTGTGCCCCACTCTCGACACTTTGTCAAGCGAAAGTGTCGACACTTGGGCCGAGTGTCGACACGGCCTCGACACGCCCTGCGACATGCCCGTGTCGCAGGCCGTGTGCCCCCTGCCAGAAACCCAAAAAAAATGTTCAGAACTGCAGACTGAACCTCTTGTAAAAACTGGGGTGTTACAGTTATGCTGTGTGCAGACCACTTTTGGTTGCATATAGCAGTTCCAAACAGCAGAGGTGCGTTGTTGGCAGACCAACTTCAAAAAATAATAAATAGACCCAAGGGGGTACCTCAAAAGGCATGCTTACTTGTGCCCTGGTCTTCTTGCGCTTTTTGAGGAATCCTTAGCTCAACATTTAGCTAAGGGGGGAAGCGCTCTAAGATCTTCCTGGTGTGTGGTGGGACCTCTGTGATGGAGCCTTTGGTCTGTTCCTTGTAAAAAGTCTTTGGTCATTTGACTTGTGAGAGAGAAGTAAGTGTGCGATCACCCCCTTCCCCAAGGGTTGAACTCCACAGGGACCGATTTTTGGTTTCAACATTTAGGTGTGGTGAGCGTGGAGCGTGGTCAGCACTGAAAATCTTCTGAGAGCTCGATGACTAGAGGTGAAGGACAAGTTTCGGGCAGGACCGACTTGCCACCCCCTCCCCCTCTGGCCACCGTCGGGATGTTCGAGGAGTTTAGGCAGGAGGTGCTTAGACTAATCAAGTTTGCACTCGGCACGCGCGCCGAGTGCTCGACGTCGGCCGTCCCAGTCGTCGCTACCCCAGCCCTGGTCGAGGACGCCCCGGCTAGGCGAGCTGGGAAGTAGGTTGCGGAGGAGAGGAGTGAGCAAGATCTCCTGAGGATTGTGTTATTCCCCGGCTCGGCGAGCGCAGGCCGGATCGACGAGGTGGAGCAACGAGATCGCCCGGCTCGCCCGGCAGGGGGAGGTAGCCCCTTTAGTGAATTAGTTTCATCTGCCCTAGTTCCAGAAGGGTTTCGAGTGCCAGAGATGTCCTACTACATTGGGAAGAAAGACCCATTTCAGCACATCCAGTGGTTTGAGGATGTGGTCTCTATCTGACAGATGTCAGATGCATTCAAGTGCAGGCACTTCTCCATCACCTTCAAGGAGAAGGCAAGAGATTGGTTCCACCAGCTGCCGGCGAGCTCCATCTACTATTTAGAGGACCTACTTCAGTGGTTCATGTTGAGGTTCACCATGTCCAAGAAGAGGAAGAAAGAGTCTGAGTCCATGTTCCTCATCAAACAGGGGTGAACGAGACCCCCTGTTTGACAGTGATAGATGTCGGTCGAGGGGAGTCTTATGCCCAGAACAGCCGCCTTGTGGTAGTGTTAGCACACGGGCTAACTTGTACTACAAGAGGCCTATCCTGCCAGCTACAATCAATATCATTCATTGCCAACCCAACCAAGAATATAAAACAGAAGTTAAATCCACAGATAAGTAAAATAGTGCAAAAGAAAGTACATCAAATAAAAGAAGAATCAACAAGCTTCTATAATATCAGAGTACATGTACAAAATTGCCCAAAGGCTATAACTGAAATTTCTCAAAAACTCACATTAGTAACAGATGGCAACGATGGTACCGTCACATCAGGCCATGTCGTCCTGGCCTGGCTGTCCTGCTGTATAACCTGTTGTTGCTCTATCTGCGGGGTTTCCTCCTAAAATGGAAAGCATAGCAATCATTAGTCATAAAGACGAAGTGGCTATCACATCCACTCCCCCGGCGACTCTTCGACACCGGGCGGAGAAAAGGACAAGGTACAATATATATATATATATATATATATATATATATATATATATATATATATATATATATATATATATATATATATATATATATATATATATATATATGCAGTAGTACAAATAGGTGGTATAGAGTTAGTCAATATCAATGAGTATTAGAGTAAATACAACAGAAGAGTAAACAATCTACTCTAGTAGATCTACCATCAACAGTAGTAAATAGCGTAAATCTATGGCAAGAAATAACTTAACTTATATGAATGTCCATACAGACATATAAGTGAAGGATCGGTTCAACAGTAAAGTAACTCATCGTATAAGAGTGTCCATACAAACTTATACGATTGGAATCTTGTGTATGTAATGTATGTAATGATATGAATGCAATGCAATGACTCACCCATGATCATGCACATGCAACTACTATGCCGACACAGACTTGTAGTTCACACTTTTTGATCAGGTAGCTAACCTCTCAGGCGTCAACCGCCGTGGCCAGACGGTGACAATATAGCGGCCGTCTACACTACTAGGCTGGCATCCACACTACCTAGCCTAGGCCTTCGCACGCCTCAACGCTAAGAACACAATAGTGGAGCAAACATGCGTACTACGACTCAGAGGGGTCTTGGGTAGATGTGCACTAAGAACACAGCCCAAACTGGCCTATATCGTGGCACAGAGAGGGTCCTCGGGAATGAACTCCGAAGAACATAGCCAAACCATCCACTAGCACGGTGAGGGTTTTTGGGAATGAGCACCGAAGAACACAGCCAAACCGTCCAAGTCTATCTGTCAAATCCCTTCTGTGTGATGACCAACGAGTCCGTAGACCTGCCACACTACCCTTAACCCAGGATTATGACATCCCGTGTCAACTCACACTGCATGCATTTCATAGACAGGGCTCCACAATGAGTCCCTTATTATTATATAAATTCCTATGCGGCAAACACACACGCATGTCCAGTGCTTAACAGCACTCAAGGGCTCTGCACTGAGTTCCTTATTCCAATACATCATTTCGTGTCCACATCATTATTCATCGTATTACCATTAACAAGTACATCCTTATCGGTTCACATATTTAAATCTTTCCTATCATCCCAACTCGTCAACCCATTCGTTCCCTAACCTCCACCAAATCAACTCGTTCAAGTATACTTCACTACACCATTTGTTCATTAAGGATCTAACCAACAAATGTCATTAATCATATTTTATCATGATTACTTATAGACTAAATTCACCACAACATTAACATTATTGTAATACAATCTTCATTAAGGATCTATCCAACAAATGCCATTAACCATATTTTATCACGATTACTTATAGACTAATTTCACCAAAATATTAACGTTATTGTACAACAATCTCTCTAACATATCCAAACCCGATTAAACACAAACCCGAGAACTATATGTGCAGGAAAGATTACTCTACAACAACCTCTATCTGGGATTCCCGAGGCTATAGGAATCTGGTGAAGGCGTGTAACCCCTAGTTGGAAAGGAATTTCCGTGGGCTACAAATTTCATGTTCAGCCCACAACCCAAATCCAAACGCATCATGTCCGAAAACGGATTCGAAGTTCGATGCGCCCAAAAAATAGATTTCTGCGCCCATCTTAAAGCGGGACGAATGGAAATTGAAGAGTACATGGACAACCTAAATTTGTAAAAGTGTAATTTTCTTTTTTATTATTATTAAAATAATAAATTTCATTTTTTACTAATTTTATTTTGTAAAAGTGTAATTTTGATTTTTTAAATTTCAATATTAATAAAAAAATTTTATTCGATTTTTTATTTCAAGATTTAATATTTTAAATAAAATGTTTTCTTAAAAATAATAAGGGGACGGCTCGGGCCCCTTCCGTGAAATTTGCAATTGCATAAAATTAAAAGGAGAAATACAACGGGGAGGGGGACATGAGAACAACAAAACAAAAAGAGAAAATACAACAATCAACTGCCCTCAAGGCCGCGGCAATCCTCCGCCACCAGCACAATGAAAGTCTCATCAGCTCCAAGTCCGGCCTCCCAAGTAAAGTCGCCCGCAATCGCCAGTCGCGCGCAATAATCGGCTACACGGTTGGCAGTGCGGTCCACATGCTGAAATCGAACAGTCGCAAACTCGGAGAGGAACGACAGATCCACATCGCCCGGATAAGTGCTTGGGCGGGCGGACCCCGAGGCGGCCTTGCAACAAAAGTCCAGGACGTTGGCCGCATCTCCCTCAATAATGACTCCTCTAGCATCCACGGTTGACGGAAGCACAGTCCGGCGGATCGCCAGAATAGCCTCAAGCTCTACTCGGCCCGGGTCCCAGTGGTGCCAAGCAAGACCAGCCGCTGCCAGAACCTGTCCAGTCGCCGATCGGACCACAACCCCAAGCCCCGCATTTCTGGACGGCAGCAGCGAACCATCCACGTTGATTTTGAGCCACCCGGGCGGTGGTGGGCACCAAGAAGAGGAAGAAGACCCCAAGGGGCCATTGGTACGCCAACATCCCGGCTTCCTGCCAAGATCAAACAAGGAGATATTCTCCAAAATAGTAGCAGCAATCACCACAGGCGTGCCGACCTCCCGGTTGTGTAATTTGGCATTCCGCGCCCGCCAACACTGATACATGGTATAGCATAGGAGCCGGGTTGGAGAGAGAGCAGCCGCCCCGCCAAGAGTAGTCATCTGCTGTAGCTCATCCCACTTCCAACCAGCTGGCAAACGTAGGCCCCATCGACCAAGCTCTTGGCCAACATCGATGATGCGGGTACACCCACCCACCAAATGGTCACGGTCCTCAGCCACCCCACAATCCCATGGGCAAAGGGGGGTATCCACCAAACCACGACGGTATAGCCAAGCGCGAGTAGGTAACGCATCCCAAAACAGCCGCCAACAAAAGAACTGCTCCCGTGGGTGCAGGCGGAGCCGCTTAAGCCAGGAAGTATCCCGTTCCGGATAGGTCGGAAGGGCATGAGGGTACGCCAATGCTGAAATCCCAACTCCGCTGAATTGCTGAAGAAGTTCAGGAACATCATCCGCCCCCGTAATCTCAATACGTATGATAGAACACCGCAGAGTAGGCCCAAAGGCTTGGTCAAGGAGGTCCGCACGCCACCGTCCCTCAGCATCAATGAGATCCGCCACCTGAAGTCCGTCAAGCACCGCCGCATCCACAAATGTAGGCCACCGGGATAGCGGGGTATCGAAGATCCATGTGTCCCGTAGAATATTCACTCTGCTCCCATCCCCAATCCGCCACCGAATGATTGGTGCAAGACTAGCGAGACCATGTTGAACAGTCGACCAAGCCGTAGAGTCCGAACGATAAGTGGAGGACGAACCAATCCGTGGACCGTACTTGGCATGGAAGATGGACCCAAATAGAGACGTCGGATGCACCAGCATATCCCATGCGATTCGCGCCCGCAAGGGCCCTTCCCAACAGCGCAGTTGACGAATACCCAAACCGCCAGCCCGCTCAGGTGAGCATAGGATGTCCCAGCTGACATAATGGAGCCCCCTGGAAGCCGCATTCTTTTGCCACATGAATCGGCGTGCCAGCTGCTCAACCTCATCCAGAATAGACCGTGGAAGAGCGGAGTGGGTCAGCAGATAGACCGGTCCTGCTAAAAAGGATGACCGAAGCAGGACAACACGGCCCGCGAGAGACAGATGTCGATTGCCCCATTGCCGAATCATTGTTTGCCACTTGGTAAGCGGCTCGGGCCCCTTCCCGGGGTCAAAGCCCGAGCGCAATAAAGGAAGGGCCCGGGCTCGACCCGGTTTGCAAAAGCCCGGGCCCGATTAGGCTGGCTCGATCGGGCCTTTTGGACACGACTAGCCTGAGCAAAAAACATTCTATCAAGTAAAGAAAATGTTTACAACCACATAAAATATTGGACATAAACAAGAATGCAGCATACTAATATGGTTTTCATTAAGGCTCCGTTTGGGGGGACTTATTTTCACCGGTCAAGCAGTTACGATCACATGAACATGACTCCATAAATGATATATTTCAATTCTTACTCGAAAATTATGTACAAAGTAACGAATTAGGAAGGTCGCGGTGCTTCTTCTTCAGGATAGAAAGGTTCAAAAAGTTCATAATGCAAGCCACTGACAAAATGCTTCATGGACAAGCTTGATTCAAGAGCTGTGAAATGTGCAATAGCTTGTTCACTGAATCAGGCCCAGTTATTTCCAGACTCAAATCCAAGAACTGTTCTAAATTAATTAGAACACCAAGAACATTTCATGCTACTGAGCAACAAAAGGTAGCGCAGAGGGAACAACATCAGCAGCATCCGAGGTGGGGGCGGTAGGAGCCGAACTAAAAGAAGGGGATAGATCTGATTTACTCTAGAGGGGGGTGGTGAATAGAGTAATTAAAACTTTTTAGCTGCTTTAAATATCATCAGAGTAAAGTAGGTGATACCAATAGTAGTAATAGAAAATATAAGCTAAGCTAAACTATCACAGCACAGCAAGTTATCACAACAAACTAATCTATCACAGCAAAGCAAGAACAGAAGGAAAAATAAGCAACCAGACAACACAAGAAATTTATAGTGTTTCCCCAAACTGGGTACATTCACTCTTCTACCACCCTGATAGGAATTCACTAGCAGGTTTTTGATCAGGTGACTGCCACCACAAGATCAATTTCCAGGGAGATCTCACAACCCTTTAGGCTTTTGATCAGGTGCCCAAAAACCAAGAATAAACTTTTGAAGGGAGTTAATAAATCCTTTATACAGGAGGTGAGAGAGGTGATGTTGTCTTATCTTTTCTCTATACAATAGAGAAGACTAGTGGATTACTGTTGTCAAGACTCCTTCTGAAATCACTTGGAGCCTTGCTCAGGGTGTAGGTCTTCAGCCTTGACTTGAAATAATCCAGGAATCTTCTAACTGATTTAGATTTTGTTGTCCTTGAAAATTCCTGGAGTTGAAGTTGAAGAAGACTCTTGATGTTTGATTGTTGTTCTTCTTCAGTCTTCAGAAAGTACAAGGGGAAAATAGGTTATTTTCTACACAGAGAAGAGTTCTGAATATTTTTCTGTATTCTCTATCAGTTCTTGGTTGTGCTCTGTATTCCTTGTATATTACTTCGTTTTAAAAAAAAATCTCTTTTATATTTTGCTATCGAATTCTCCTTTGAATTTTGAATTTCATGTATTGATTGCTGATTGTCTGGAGAATGAAATACGGCTGGAGAATATTGTCTTTAATGAGTTTCCCCAACTGTCCCAATAAATTAAACAAGTAATTAACCCTGATGAAGACCATAATTAATACTTCCAATAACGGTTATATTCAAGAGAATATGTGCATTAATTACTCAGGAAATCACTCCTAAAAAATATGGAATAAGGAAGAAATGAGGGAAAAATTCTAAGTCTGGCACTGGACAGAAATCGTCGAGCTTTGAACAGATTTTGTGGACCGAAGATCCAAGTTCGTCGAGCTGAGAAATTCTGTTTGTCGATCTGAGCTCAGTGAACTGCATTCTGGAAATATCTTGCAAATTCTGCGGTCCAAGTTCGTCGAGCAGAGAATCTGTCTTCGTTGAGCTGAGTTCAGCGAAAATAAACTGGAAATAATATGTTGAAGCTGAACTCTAGATTTCGTCGATCTGAGCTCGAATATCGTCGAGCTCAACTCAGAGAATTAACTCTGAGTTCGTTGATCTGCGATCAATGATCGTCGAGCTGAGTTCGAAGAATTTCGAACTGATAATTTTGAACTTGAATTTTTTTAAGTCTTGAGTCTCCTGAAGTCTTCTGCTGACTGGTCCATGAATGTTGAACCTAATGACTAGCCTAAACTCTAAGACTCAAATACTTGACCCTGGCTATACAATATAGGTCAAAACTTATCCTAATTAGTGAACCTAACTCAAATCCAAACTAGGAATCCAATAATCTCCCACTATTTGGGTGAGGTCACTAACACAAATAAAAGAAAATAATCACAAAGCAAAAATGAAATATATCTGGCAAAAAATGAATTATCCAGTAGATATGTACATAACAGGAGCTTTATGACAGTATAATCAAATAAAGTTCAGAAATATAAAAAACTAAATAGAATATTCATTTGTTCTTCTTGGCCTTTCCTTTATCAGCTTTGTCAGAACTTTCAGAGGGCTGTCTGAATTTGATTTCTCTGTTGGGATTGGCAGCTTCTCTTTTTGACATAGTCATGTCTACTGCTCCAATGATGTTGAGAGATGTTGCTCTTGGAACTACAGCCTCTGGATGCAGATTCATATAAGCATCTACATTGAAAAACTTGTTATCCTTGTCATACCTTTTTAATTATTCTTTCCTGTAGGAAGACATGGTAGTATACTGTGAGGGATCTTTGCCTGCCTTTTTAGCTTTGTTAATCATGGAAAGTCCAACTAACTCTTGAAATCTTGCCATTCTAGCAGTTGTTTCTTGTTCAGGATCCACAAAATGGATTGGAGGAGATTTTGGTCCTTTTGGATTGTTATCCTTTTCAGATTTATTAATTTCAGATGATATCTGTTGCTTGTCTGGCTTCTAATGTTGTAGTTGCTGTCTACTGCTGCTTGAATGTCTCTGCTGACTGCTTGCTTGAAAATGAGATCTTGAAGATCTGTCATGTTGTCTTTGGTAAGTCTGAGTGAAGGAGGTAGATCTTTGAGAAATATTTCCTGAAGCACCAGTAGTTGGAGAAGGAGGAGGAGGAGGACCTCTCCAATTCCTTTGAGAAGGAGGAGGAGAGTACCTTCTGCTTTTCTTCCTGGCTTTCTGCTCATTTTTGGATAGCCACATCCATGAAGGCATCCCTGAGTAAGGAGTGATCTTCTAAATAATATAGTAGGGAGTGTATGCATTAGGATTTGGCTTTGGAACAACCTTAAAAGGAGCTTTTCTTTTCTTAGCAATCTTATTTGCTTTTGAATCATCTGAATCATCAGAGTCTTCATCATCATTATCATCATCAGATGATCTTGGAGGATTGTCATATAGAGCATCAATTGGCTTCAGAATATCATTGGATATCCGTTTCTCAGCCTGAGGCTGTACTGGAATTACTTGCTCTGCAGTACTTTCAAAAACAGCCAAACTTTCTTCTGTTATATCAGCAAGAATAATATCATCTAGATTGGGTAAAGGACTATCATCCATTTTGTAGGTAGGAGGGGAGATAGCCTTGGGAGGAGAAATAGCCTTAGGGGCTGATACTGTTGGAGGCACTGCTACTGCAAAACTTGCCTTAAGGTTCTTATCGACTGCATGGCTTATTGGAGCAGTATAAGGTACAATAGCTCTAGATAGTTGTTCCTCAAAACTAGGTAGAATATTGTTGTAAACAAAATTGAATGAATCTAGTAAAGAATCTAGATTAACTGTGAGATTTATAATGTAATCACCAACTGTAATTATTTCTGACATAACTGTGTCAGCCATGTTTATATCAGAATCTGTAAACAAATCAATAATTTCTGCTGGAGGGGCTGCTTCTGCTGGATCATCAGACATCTTAGAATCTGCTGCTGCTGCTGTACAAGGAGGAACTGAAGCTTCTTCACAGAACATCTCCCCTGACTGGGTTCAGAGGATCCTGAAGATAGTCCTCCAGAAGAAGGGACAGAAGACATGGCAGTAATTCTGGAAGAGAGAGAGATGATGGAAGCAGAGAGAGGAGCAATAACATTAGCTATAAGTTTCTCAAGAGTGGGGGAAATAAAGTCATGAAGGTATTTTGCTATATCAGAAAAATTTAGGTATAGGGGTTCAGGAGCAGAGGAGGAGTAGGAAGTGTAATGTCCACAATTTGAACACACAGAGAATGCATGTGAGAAATCTGTGTGGGTGTAGTCTGGAAGTGTGGAAGGAGTAATAGATGGAATGTCAAAGGTGATGACTAGAGGGATATCAATTGAAGGAATTGCAGTGGTAGAAGGGGGAACTGTGGTTGTGGGTAAGGAGATGGGTTCCTGAATTGGAGAGTGATTTGGAGATGGTTGAGGAGACAGTAGATTGAAAGAGGGTTGTGAGGTAGATGGAATGTCAGATAGATTAATTTGAGGTGGAGAATGAGGAGGTGGAGATGGAGTATCCTCATGAATGGCTGTTGGAGAATGTGGAGGTGATGGTACAGGATGAGGTGAAATGGGAGGGATAATGGAGGATGGTTGTTGTGGAGAAGGTGAAGGAATTCTGGTGGAGGGAAGGACATCTTCTGGAGGTGGAAGAGTGGTTGTCACTGCCCTAGTGCTCTAAGAAGTCCGGGAAGAGGAGGAAGCCATGGATGGCCTTGAGATTGTCCTCTCCCATCTGCCGAAAAGTGCAGATGTAAGCCTCTTTAAGGCATTAATGAACATTGTCGGGGAGACAAAGTAATTCAAGTGCCTTCTCTTGAAGGAAGATTCCCAGAATCCTCGCAAAACACACTTCTTTCTTTGTATTCTTCTTCTTTATTAACTCAAATAATATATGTCCTCAATTAACAGATTTTTTTCTTAACCAGAGCACACATCACTAGGAATTAGTGTCTGGTGATATAATCGTGGGCTGTATGCTCGCCCAGTAATACCTTGTCAACTATATCTGCAAGAAACTTGTATTGAACAGACAAGAACTTTTTCAATAATTTATTGGGGTTTCCTTCTGAATGTCCTATGGTGCTCAGCATAGTCATATATTCATCAGTATCTATTTCTATATCATCTTCTCTAGTAGATAAATCAAAAATTTCAGTAAGAACTACAGGAGTTAGAATGACCTGTGTGCCGCTGATGGTGCCTATCATGGTATCTGTGTCAGGAGACGTTGCAGTGAAAACCCATTCCCTGATTTCATTTGCTGAAATTTTGATCCGGGTTATCATGAACTTCTTCAGACTCTGTTCCTCACACAACTGTAAGATGTTGATGAATATTTGATCAGTGTGAGAGAAGGAGTCAAAATCAACATCAAAACTGGTGTCGGACTTTTTTGCTGTAAGGGAGTTCGTCGGAATCGTCATTGTTCGCCTGCAAAAGAAAATAGAGAGATCGAGTGCAAGGGAAGCAGAAAGTGCGAGATGGAACTAGGAGAAAACCTAGATATATGATTTTCAGAATATGAAGCAACAGACTTTGTCCGACGAAAAATAAAAATTCTTCGATCTCAGGTCGACGAAAACTGTTATTGATGAAAGAGTTTGTCGATCTCAGTCAGAAGAAGGGAAAAGTTTTTGTCGATCTCAGGTCGGCGAAAATTTTCTGAAGCAATATCATAGATCTCCGTTCGATGAAAAGAACTTCATACACAGAGAGTTCGTCGATCTCAGGTCGACGAATTTCTCAAGAACTTTTATCAGTTTGTCGATCTCCGTTCTACGAACTGTGGCAAATTCTTCGACCACAAACAAAAAAGTAAATTAATGCATTACCATTGATCATACCTAACTGATTCATAAAGAATAGATGTTTCTTCTCCTCCAAGGGTTTGGTGAAGATATCTGCCTTTTGCAAATCAGTAGAGACAAAGGTGATATTAATTTTCCTTTTGTCTACACACTCTAATGAAATGATGTCTTACATCTATATGCTTAGTCCTATAATGATGCACTGGATTTTGTGTAATAGAAATTGCACTTGTATTATCACAAAGTAGAGTTGAATTATTTAAGTCGACACCATAATCTAGGAGTTGGTTTTGAATCCACATCATCTATGAACAACAACTGCTAGCTGCTATATATTCAGCTTCTGATGTTGAGGTGGACACAGATGTTTGTTTCTTGCAAAACCATGACACTAGCCTATCACCAATTAACTGACGTGTCCCTGATGTTCTCTTTCTGTCTACTCTACATCCAGTAAAGTCAGCTTCAGAGTATCCAGTTAACTCAAATTCTGACTCTGTTGGATACCACTGTCCTAAATTATGACAACTCTTTATATATCTCAAAATTCTTTTTAGAAAAATAAGATGAGATTCTTTAGGGTTCACCTAGAACCTAGCATAAAGACATGTAGCAAACATAATGTGTAGTGCCCCCAATCTTTTGCCCGGGTCGGGTCGGAGGGGTACTACTGGCCCAAGACGTCCATCTAGTGCTCTTAGGGGAAAAGATCCACCCAATCCAAGCACTAGATGGCCGCCTTGCTCGGCTCGAATCATAACATTCACAACCCATCAAAATACAGCGGAAGCATTAACAGTAAACCATTGCAGATATATACAACATATCAATATCACAAAGGTTCTAGGGCCGAAGCCTAAGTGCTTATATAAGCCCGTAGGCTATACATGATCTACATATATCGCCCATACTCCCTCTCTCTACGCTGCTCGGCGGTACTCATGTCTCTAAACTCCGGATACAGTGGGGGTACATCTACTCGAGTAGTCCTAGCCACCGGCGTAGTCTCCTGCGGCAGCGAGTTACTACAATGCTCCATTTTCTGTGAATGGTTAATCAAATAACCGTTAGTCACAGAAATAAGTAGAAATAAATCTCCTCCACGGATCCATATCCTGGGGATGAGCACACACCCACCCGACAGAAGTAAATAGCCGAAGCAAGAGAGGGTTAGCCCAACATTTCATATATGTACAGCTAGGAGCAATTATAAAAAGTGCAGAATAATATAACTGTAAAGAAAACAGTAATATAAACCAGTTATAATGAGGCCCCACTAGCTTGTCAGCACATCAGGTGTTCATATCCTGAATTCAATCACATGCATTCATAGCCGCACACACACCACAGAAATTCATAGTCGCGCACACACCGCAGGCATTCATAGCCGCGCACACACCGCAGGCATTCATAGTCGCGCACACACCACAAGCATTCATAGCCGTGCACACAAACCCTATATCGACATAGTTTGGACCGCTTCTATTCCAGCAGGGTAGCGAGTCCTGCGGGCCTCACCGATGTGGTCGTCGGTGACAGTGGCCAGTCCTACCACTTCTAGGGTGATCGTACTGCACAACCCCAGGCCCTAACGTACAACCTTGTGTACTCTTGGATGTGAGCGACATCCGGCGAATCATTTTGTCCGACCAGTGGAGGAAAACCCGATGGGGAATATAATGGCCGGTCACCCGTGGTACTCATTTCCCTGTCGCCTTAAGTCGTCTACCTTTCCGCACCGGTACGAACGGTCTACGAGAGGGACTGACCCGCCACTATTTCATCGCAAGAAATTTACAACCAATCAAACAAAAGGCAAACAATATAAGCGTCGGGTTTATGTTAGCCTGCCCTACTAGGCTTTAGACATTCGGGCGTCGACACTTAGCTCTACTTTCGATAAGGAGTGTGAGAGCGCATTATTTGGGGCTAGACCTGGAGGACTACTTCAACTCCGGTTATCCCCAACTAAAGCTCGTCGACTGCTCGTCAGAGCAGGACACAGTACTATAATAGTAAATTGCAATGGGAATAAGTGTGGTGAATATCCTGCTTATTTAAAGTGTTGGAATGAAATGTGACCATTACGAGACTGGAGTAGTACTGAATAGAAAGTACTGACATAAGCTTGACCAGTACGAGACTGGAGTAGTACTGAATGGAAAGTACTAAAATAAGCTTGACCAGTACGGTACTAGAATAGTACTAAATAGAAGGTACTGAAATAAGCTTGACCAGTACGAGACTGGAGTAGTACTGAATGGAAAGTACTAAAATAAGCTTGACCAGTACGGGACTGGAATAGTAATAAATAGAAGGTACTGAAATAAGTTTGACCAGTACGGGACTGTAATAGTACTAAATAGAAGACACTGAAATAAGCTTGACTAGTACGAGACTGGAGAAAGCATAAAAAAATGGTTAGTAGTCCAATCACTCCTATTCAAGAGGCTTCAAATTCATCGAGATTTAAAGGAGATTTTGATGGGTTACATAAATTATTAGGATCCAAATTAATTGGTCGTGCCATATTTATTACGGCTTAATTGGATCAAAGTCCGGTTAGGAGTTATATTCTTATTATTCGTCGAGAACAACCCATAGTTCATCACCAGTTCTTTCACCTTCCAAGCGTGCCTAATTTACGAGAGAGTCGAGGCGCTCGATGGTTTTACGAAATCTGGAAAACCCGGAGCTTAGCCACCTGCCACGGCCGTTCTCGTCGATAAAATAGTTTAAAGTACTTATTTGATTATAAAGAGTGGTCACGCCCTCCAATTTTTGTTTTTTTGAGAAAATGAGCGGAAAAAGGATCTGTGCGCGATCCTAGGCTTCAATATTTTAGAAAAAATATCAAAACTTATCCCCATGACCTTAAATTTTGATGCAACCCTTGGGAGGGCCTAAAATGAGCTTAGTAAATTTTTTTATAATTTTTCAAGGTGTTTTGGGCGTCTAATTTAATCAAACAATTATTATTTTGGCTTTTAAAAATACTAAATTAATTCCAAAAATTCTCAAAATTTTTGTGGAGGTAGCCCTCATCATGGGGAACATTTTTCATGTTGGTCACTTTCCCCTAGGGGCCTAGATTTGGCCCAGAAAGTTCTAGAAATTTCTGATATGAATATGGTCTGCATATAGCAGATCACAGGAATCCTGCGGCTGGGATTGAGCCGCACAATGAAAAAACCAGTGCTTCCCCTCAACGGATAGGCCACGGATCCGCTGTGGGGGCAAAGAAACGGAGGCGGGGGAGGGGGGATTAATAAATCCCAGCCGCCTGATCTTCATCACCAGATCGGGCGGCTGCTGCTCCTCGTCGGCGGTGCAGGGGATGAGCCGCCTCCAACACCACCGGTAGGTCACCGCAGACACCAGTGCTATCCCTGATCATCTCGCCGGGGGCCAGCGGTTCTCTGGGCGGTGGTCCGGCAGCCTGGCGCCGCCGGCTCCCGCCAGAAATATTCATCCCGAGAGCTTGGGGTGGCGGTGGCCCTGCTCCCGACGCCACCACACCACCCCCGCTCCTCTGGAAGGTTGCCGCCTACCCGTCCACCCCCGGCCGACACGCCGAGGGTCGGGCTTCATATCGGCGGTGGTTCGGTGGACATGCGCCGTCGGCCGCCGCCGCCGGTTTAAAACAGATAAAACTCTATTTTTGCGGGTGCCGCCGGAACCGCGTTTTCCGGCGGCACCGCCACTCTCCTCCGCTGGGGGTCGCTTCCCCTAGTGGTATAACACTCCCCCAACGCCACCACTGGCACTGGGGAAGGATTCTTCCTCCTTGGGCACCACCCAGCCTGGAATAAGGCTCGGGTGGTGCCGGCGGCGCTCCGGCCGCCGGGAGGGCCATGCACCACATTCAGAATGGGGAGGTGGAGGGAGAGAAGGTTCCACCTGGGTCTGGTGGGCTCGAGAGGGGCTGACCTGGTCGGTCATGGCTTGGTGGTGGTGGTGGAGGGTGAGGGAGGCCTCGACTTGGCTTTTTCCGGCCACTAGAGCTCCGGCAGGGGGTTGGGCAGGGGAGGGAGATGGTTCAGAAAATTTGAGGGGGAAAGAGGGAGGTGGGGGCCTTTTATAGCTAGAGGGAAGGGAGTCTCCCTTCCTCTAGATGGTGTGGGACTAATCCCTCCATAGGGATGGAATAATCCCACCCTCCAGCTGTCCAAAGATAGATGGAGTGCTGGGAGGTTTTCCTCACATGGGGAAAAAGGGTAAGCCCCTTTGGGCTTGGGCTTTTGGGTGGGAAAGAGAGAAGGGAAAAGAGAGAAGAGGGGATAGGGTGGGCCTCCATTTAACCTAGGGAGGCTTACTGGTTGGGGCCCAAGAAGAGTGAGAGTTGCACGGGCCATCCTCCCTTGGAGAGGAGGTGGGCCCCTACTTAGAGAAAAATCCAAAAAGTGGATTTTTAGGGGGGTTTGACCAAGTCAACCCTAGGGTGGTTCCCCCTTGCTGATCAAAGTCAAAGTGGGTCCAAGTCATCGAGGTCGGGTCAAAGTTCGGGTGTCGTATCATAATATGTGTGCGCACGCTTTTCGGTGCACGACTACGCTTGATTTGACCACGGATTGACCAATTTTCATCGAAATTGACTGGGACGACTTCTGTTGACTTCGTATTGACATCACGAGACCAACGCCACTGACTGGGGTTGAATCGGAGTCCGTTTGGCGAAAGTCCAAAATTTGCGAGTCGCACCGCGCTAGAATGGTCGAAGTGTGTAAAACTGTCGTTAGATCTCGGATTGTGATGTGACGGGTTCTGATGCACCTGTTTAGGTTATATGAGATCATGGGAATTGACAAAACTCAATTCGGAGTTCTCTATGTCAATATCCAAAATCTGCTCTGGTTACGTTTTACGAGGAATGGTCACATTCACTATATGACATCGGAGTTCAACTGAACGAGTTCTGATGCACTCGTATTGACTATACGAGGTCATAGGAACTGACAGAACTCAAATCATAGTTCTCTAGCTCTATTTCCCGCTTAGTGTTATCCCCCACCGGGTCATGGGTAGGGTTCAGGCCACTTTTATTGGGCCCACTAGTGCTCTAGTGGACCAATAAAAGTCGGGATGTTACACAATGTCTGGTCTACTTGTTGTAAGATATAACATGGACCCAACAATGACCCTATATAATTTCTGATCTACAGGTTTCCCATGTTTATCAAAATCAATTACAGCATTTGTAGCCATAGGTGTTTTGTTTGCTGAAGCATCAGTCATCCCAAACCTTTTAATCATCTCCTTAGCATATTTAGATTGGGATAAGAAGATGCCATTAGGTGACTGCTTCACTCTGAGACCAAGGAAGTAGGAGATCTCACCCATGCTACTCATTTCAAACTTGGAATGCATAAGGTTGAAGAACCTTTTGCATAGTTTGGAATCTATAGAACCAAATATAATATCATCTACATATATTTGTACTAACAATATTTTACCATGATGATGCTTTATAAATAAAGTCCTATCTAATATGCCTTTAGAAAATTTATACTCTAAGAGAAAGCTAGCTAAGGTTTCATACCAAGCTCTTGAAGCTTGCTTTAGACCATATAGAGCCTTATGCAATTTGAAAACATAAGAGGGATGAGTAGGAGAAATAAAACCTGGTGGTTGTTCTATATAGACCTCTTCATTAAGTTCACCATTAAGAAATGCACTTTTGAAATCCATCTGGTATATAGTGAACTTCTTGTAGGCTGCATAGGATAGAAAAATTCTGATTGCTTCAATCCTTGCAACAGGTGCGAATGTCTAGTCATAGTCTATGCCTTCCTCTTGTCTGTATCCTTGAGTAACTAGTCTGGCCTTGTTCCTTATGATAAGACCTTGAGCATCTAGCTTGTTTCTAAATACCCATTTAGTTGCAATGACTGGGTAGTCCTTGGGTCTTGGAACTAAATCCAAAACTCTACATCTCTCAAATTTGTTGAGCTCTTCTTGCATTACAATAATCCAGTATGGATCTTGCTCATCATATTTAATGGATTGGGGCTCAGTTTGAGATATGAAGCAGGCATGCATCATGTCCTGGTGGAGTTGATGCCTTGTCTGCACACCAACAGAAATGTCACCAATCACTTGAGATACAGGGTGATCTCTAAGTGTGACAAATTCAGTAGGAGGAGTTGGTTGAGCAACAGCCTGGGGAATTAATTCCTCTTGTGGAATTATTGCTATTATTTGCTCTTCGCTGAGTTCAATATCTTCATCTTCACTATCTTCAGCAATATGTGGAGAAGGATGACTAACAGCCTCATTGGTGAGGGTCAATTCATCCAATTTCTCACACAAATTTGGTTTCTACAAAGTCTCACTGGTAGAAGGAATCTTCTCCTTGTAAAACATGTTAGTTTCATCAAAAGAAATGTGAATAGATTCTTCCATTTTCATAGTTGATTTATTATAAACCCTATAAGCCTTGCTTACTTGGGAATATCCAAGAAAAATTCCTATTTCAGCCTTGGCTTCAAACTTTCTAATGTGTTTCTTATTATTGTTGTGAATATAACAAATGCAACCAAAAATTTTAAAATAGTCTACTTTAGGTTTCTTCCCTTTAAGTAGCTTATAAAGAGTCTTATTCTTGAGCATGTGTATCAGACTTCTGTTCAGTACATAATTTGATGTGCTCACAGCCTCTGCCCAAAAGGATAGGGACAAGTGAGCATCTGTAAGTAATGTACCTATAGATTCAATTAGGGTTCTATTTTTCCTTTCAGCAACCTCATTTTTTTGAGGAGTTTTAGGAGCTGAGAAGCAGTGTCTGATACATTCCTTCTTACAGAACTCTTGCATAAGAAGAGACTCAAACTCAGTACCATGATCACTTTTGATCAATGCAACTGGAGTAGAGTACTCAATCTGTATGTTCTTTTGAAAATCTGTAAGAACTATGAAGTTATCGACTTAGATATCAGAAAGAATACCTAAGTGAATCTTGAGAAGTTATCTACAATCACTAAAGTATAATATTTTCCTCCTAGGCTTTGTACAGCAATAGGGCCAAAAGGTCCATATGTAGCAAGTACAATATTTTAGGTGAGTCACTTTTATTTACAGATTTAAAACTATTTTTAGTTTGTTTGCCTAACTGACAAGCCCTGCAAAGGCTTTCCTTCTTGTAGGGGCAAGAAGGCAATCCTCTAACAAGGTTGTCCCTATAAAGTTTAGCAATATTTTTCAGGTTAACATGTCCTAACCTCCTATGCCAAAGTTCATTATTGTTATTAGTTTGATTAAACAGACAAATGTCAATTTTAGCAGGCTTAAAGTTAACTACATAAATGTTTCCTACTCTAATTCTTGTTAACACTACTAGGTTATCTACTGAAGTAATTGATGTAGGGATGTCAGATCGGAGATCTCCACAGATCTAACGCTCTATCTCCGCTCTACACGTCGTAGATTTACTGCACCTATACAGCACCTATCGCCCACAATAGTTCCTCGTCACAAAACGCAGCACAAACAACAAAGGAGGAATGGTCGACTCGAAAACAACGATCGGAAATTTGAGTCGGAATATTCCCCAAGAAAACACAAAGGTTGCCACTCCTTTTTGAGAACAAGACCAAGGCTATAGGCCAAGATCCGCTCAGGCAAATAGGATCCACCCGATCCAAAAATAAAAAGCCTTGCAACGGCGATTTCGATTCAAACTTGCAGCGATTAAATTAACGATCCGGAGAAAATGATTTGCGAAAACCACCACAACTAAAGAGAAGAAATCACACAAGGGAGGGGGAAGAGATTACCCAACCGGAAAGCTTTCACACAAGATAACTGTGGGAGAATCACTCTCTCCACGGATCCACCAGCGTCACACCGAATAGTTTGCAACCTTCTTCCAATGGAGTCGCACCGAAGGAAGCCGCGTCGGAGTCGTACCGAACGGATGGAGGGAGCAAGGGGGCGGCGGCTTCACACCACAAGCTAGTGGGGCGGCGGCTAGGAGAAGGCTCCTCTTGGCCGAAATTTCTCAAAGGAGATTAGGTTTTCAATTCTTTCTAATGATCTCATAACAAAGCCTCCTTATATAGGAGTTATAAACAAGCCTTAGCCATTCACGATGGAGATGTAATCTCATCCATCCGAATGGCTAAAGGCACACCAACATGAAAAATGTTCTAAATGAAAAATAATAAAACATGCAATGAATATAAAATTATCACTTAAACATAAGATAATTTTATATTCCAAATATAAAATAGAGTGCAAGAACGAAATAAATAAGGCTAATGTGTTGCGGTGGCGGTAGCCCGCCGCGGGCGGAGGTTGTAGAGTAGCATTCCGTTAGCGTCATCGTGCCGCCTCACATCCTTGAGTTGTATTGCCTTATCAACCGGATCATCACCAGCATCGTCAGCATCGTCTTCAAATGGTGGAGGAGGGGGCACGCCATCAATCCTCCCCCGCTCAAATGCACGTATCTCCGTTGCGTGGTCCAAGCGATAGCGGTGAAGGAGAGCGGCATCCAAACTCTGCAGCTCCGTCTCGAGTACCCAAGAGTCATCCAAAGGGGGCCGATCATGCCAACGAATGAGAAAGCGATGGGTGTCGCCATCAGCAGTGGTAACAGGCTCAGCATCAAGTATCATCTCTAGAGTGGAAAACGTCCGTGGAAACCTGGGGAACATATTAGCAGTAGGCAGGAAAGAAGGCAACTTACCATCCGATGATATACTTGTGGGGGCCGAAAGAGAGAGATCATTCGTACTACCACTCCCCAACCCATGAGAATGTTCAGTGGGAGAAGAAGACGACAAAGAAATCAACTCTTGTGGTGGTGACACAAACATCGTTAAATCCGAAACATTAAAAATGGGGGAGATACCCCAATCAGCAGGCAAGTCCAAAACGAAAACGTTGTCACCTAACTTCTTAATAATCGAAAAGGGCCGGCGCGCTTTGGTGCTAACTTTTTAACAGTGCCTGTTGGCAAGCGTTCGGGAACCAAACGGACTAAAACTAGATCGCCAATTTTGAAGTCTGATACTCTCCTATGTAAATTACCGTGCGCTTGATAAGAGTCGTATTGCGTAGTCAAGGTGGCCCGTATACGTGCGTGTAAATCATGGATGTGCTGGGCGAAGGATTGTTCAAACTGACTTGCCTTGTACGTTAGGGGCAACGACACCAGGTCAAGCGGCACAGGAGCCTTATACCCGTGGACAATCTCATTTCGGAGACAGACCCGTAGACCTATTCTTGGAATTATTGTAGGCTAACTGGGCATGGGGAAGTAGAAGATCCCAAGTGCTCTTGTGATCACTCACAAGGCATCATAACAAATTTCCTAAGCTCTGATTAACCACTTTCGTCTGCCCATCAGTTTGCGGATGATAGGCAGAGGAAAACAATAATTTCGTTCCCATTAATATCCAAAGAGTCTTGCAAAAATAACTAGTGAATTTTACGTCCCTATCCGATACTATGGTATTTGGCACTCCACGGTGACTAACGACTTCTTTAAAATAAACGTTTAGCGACGTGAGACGCATCACTCGTCCTACTGTACGGGATGAAATAAGCCATCTTTGAAAACCTATCCACAACTACAAAAATTGAGTCGTGACGGCGTAGGGTAACGGGGAGTCCTAATACAAAATCCATACTAACGTCTACCCAAGGCATGGAGGGAGTAGGCAAGGGTGTATATAATCCTACGTTGAGTTTTACTACCCTTAGACACCTGGTCATGTGCGGCAGCTACTCACTACCTGTCCCACCATAACCTTAAGTTTTGGCCAATAGAATTTGTCCTCGACTAACGTAATGGTCTTATCTCTACCGAAGTGGCCACTCAACCCTCCGCTATGCAACTCCCATATGATATGTAGTCGTAACGATGACTGTGGAATACATAGTTTCCCGTTCCTAAACAGGTAACCGTCCTTGATGACGTAGGCAGATATCGTCGTGGGGAAGCTATCCTGGGCAGAAAGATAGAAGTCCTGGAAGTCAGGACACGTGGTGTACTCATCCTTAATCCGCTCAAATCCTACAACATGTACTTCCATCGAGGTGAGTAAAAGATTAAGGACGACTAAGGGCATCCACGACTCGGTTATCAGCTCCCTTAAGGTGCTTGAGATTAAACGTGTAACCTTGTAAGAAAGCTACCCACTTAGCGTGTCGTGGACTGATTTTATGATGGTCGTTGATGAAACGTAAAGCCTAATGATCGGAGAGGATCACAAACTCCTTGGAGAGGAGATAGTGCCTCCAATGGTGAAGATATCGGACTACGGCATAAAATTCCCTATCATAATTAGAATAGTTCAGCTTAGGGCCGGACAACTTCTCGCTAAAATAACTAACGGGATGGCCCTCCTGGCTCAAGACGCCTCCAATCCCTACCCCAGACGCATCACATGTGAGCTCAAAGACTTTAGCAAAGTCAGGTAGACGTAAGACAAGTGCCTCAGTCATAAGCTCCTTTATTTGTTCAAAAGCATGGGTGGCGGACTTCGTCTACGTAAACTCTTGCTTCTTCATATAGTCTGTGATAGGCGTCATAATACTACTGAAGTCTCGTATAAAATGACGATAAAACGTGGCTAACCCATGGAAACTACGCACCTCACATGTAGGGTGGTTGGCACGGGCCAGTCCTTAATGACCTGAACCTTGCCCGGATCGACTCGGATACCCTCAGAGCCGACTATATAGCCTAAGAACTCTACCTCCGAGACATAGAAAGTGCATTTCTTAAGATTGAGAAATAACGTCTCCTTCCGCAGGGTGGAAAGGATCACTCTCATGTGGGAGATGTGCTCGGTAGTAGAGGTGCTATAAATCAGAATATCGTCAAAGTAGACGACAACGAACTTTCCCATGAATGGCTGAAAGACATGTGTCATCATCCGGGAGAAGGTACTAGGGGCATTGGACAACCCAAAGGGCATCACAAGCCATTCGTACAGACCATCCTTCGACTTAAACGCCGTCTTCCACTCATCGCCCTCTCGTATCCTAATCTGGTGATAGCCACTCCGAAGATCTAATTTGGAGAATACGGTGGCTCCAGACAAGACATCCAACAAATCGTCTATGCGGGGAATGGGGAACCTATACTTGATTGTGATTTTGTTGATAGCCCGGCTATCAACGCACATCCTCCATGTACCATCCTTCTTGGGGGCAAGTAGGGCTGGTACAGCACATGGACTCATACTAGTCCTAATAAAACCTTTCGCTAGCAAGCCCTCTATCTGAGACTGCAACTCCAGGTGAGCTGCGGGGTGGAGTCGGTAATGGGGCTGATTTGGCAAGGAAGACCCCGGGATGAGATCTATCGCATGCTGGATATTCCTAAGCGGGGGTAACGTGGGCGGCAACTCATCCGGGTACACGTCCCTATACTCCTCCAACAGTACCCGTAACTCACTAGGTAACTCATCCAAAATGCTAGAATCGGGCTTCGCACTTAAGAGGACTAGCGCAAACATGATTCCATCAAAGAACGGATCCCTCTCAAACTCTTTCCTACCAACTAGATTCAACGTTTTCCATTCTACCGGAATAGTGGTGACCTTAGCCAAGACTATGGGCTCCTTTGGGATGCTCGGCCTCAAAGTGATGGTTTTGCCATTGATTTGAATTCATAAGTGTTGGCTCTACCAAAATGTGTAACATCACGGTCGTATAGCCAAGGGCGGCCTAACAACACATGACAAGCGTCCATCGGAAGGACATCACACCACACCTCATCAATGTAGGATTTGAATGAGAGTGGGACCAGGCATCGTTTGGTAACGGGTACAGAGAGCTTGGTTATCCAAGTGACCTGATATGGGGTCGGGTGCGGTTCCGTGACCAAGGACATATGTGCAACGGCGTTCTCAGATACGACATTCACGCAGCTACCACTATCAATAATCAGCTTGCAAAGCTTCTCGCCACTCTTAAAAATCAGAGAAAATATGCTCGTCCTCTTCCAATCATCTAATGGACGCGGAGTGGTCAAGATACAACGCATCACCATAAGGGGGTGATCGTCCTCTAAGTCACTAGGGACTCCTTCGGGGTCACTCTCCTCTGCGGCCTCGTATACGTAATCGTCAGGGTCGGTAGTTGGCTCTAACAAGGCTAGTGTTTTTGTCTTTGTTGGGCATTCGTAGGCATAGTGGCCTTGAATGCCGCAAGAGTAACAAGTGGTGTTAGCCTTGCTAACCTTCCCGATAGGGACACTCTCACTCGCATGGTTCTTGGAGTTCCTAGCGGTGATCACGATTGACTTCGACTCGGTAGATTTGAACTTTCCCTTATCAGGGTATATGGAAGAGGATGCCCCAGGGGTGGACTTATTCTTCGTACTAGAATAACGGAGTGAGCCTTAGATGCTAGGTGCTTTTCAATGTCCAATGCGGCATTGAAAGTCGTATTCAAGTCCGTATGACCATAACGCAAGAGTTTCCGCTGAATGTCGGGGTGAAGTCCCTTTCGAAATCTAGATAAAGTGACTTCGGGGAGCTCTCGAAGGTCACATCGTACCATACGGTCCTTAAGTTCTCCCATATATTCAGCAACAGACATTGAGCCTTGCCGAAGGGTGGCAAGCTCATCGAACATCTGCGTCCGATGGTACGCGGGAACGTATTGATCGGTCAGCAGGTTCTTCATCACAGCCCATCCAATGAGTGGGACCCCGTGCCCAGCTCCTAACCTACGTTCTTCATTCAGCCAATAAGTTTTGGCACGTCCCGTTAATTTCATCCTGGCAACTTGAACCTTTTGGGGGTCCGTGAGGTTGTGCCATTCGAAATAGCACTCCATGTCTATAGCCCAATGGAGGAAGATCTGGGGATCTCCCATGCCATCATAGGTGGGGGCATTTATCTTGATGGCCCACGTGATATCAAATCCTCGCTCTGGGCGGGGTTCTCGAGGGGGCACACGGGGAGAGTTTCCCTCAGAATCCGAGTCAAAGTTCGGTTGGTGCCGGTTGGGCTGCCCAACATTAACGGGAGGTGGGGGTGGCCTTTCCTGATTTTGTAGGATCTGGGCTAAGACGTCCCTAAGCTCAGCCATTTCGGCACGAAGACCCGCTATTGCCTCGGTGTTGGGATCACCATGCTCATTCGCAGCCATCCTAGACGTAGACGAGGTTGTGTACTTTGTTCCTAGCCTAGTGCGCATTCAGGTTTGGGAGGCCCCGGGCAAGATGAATTTTCCTAGGGTTGAAGCTATGTTGAAAATAAGATATTTTTATATATTCCCAATGTGAATAACACGTAGATCATTAAATTTTTTTTTTTTTGAAATTTTACCCAAAAATAAAATTTCAGCCCGCTATTTGTAGACCACAGAAAATAATTTTTTTGATTTTCTAACGATCCGATCTCCAACAAGGAATGCAGAGAGGATGTTTGCAACGTGAAAGTTGAAACGACCGCCTCTGATACCAAATTGATGTATGGATGTCGGATCGGAGATCTCCACGGATCTAAAGCTCTATCTCCGCTCTACATGTCGTAGATCTACCGTACCTACACAGCACCTATCGCCCACAATAGTTCCTCGTCACAAAACGCAGCACAAACAACAAAGGAGGAATGGTCGACTCGAAAACAACGATCGGAAATTTGAGTCGGAATATTCCCCAAGAAAACACAAAGGTTGTCACTCCTTTTTGAGAACAAGACCAAGGCTATAGGCCAAGATCCGCTCAGGCAAATAGGATCCACCCGATCCGGAAGTAAAAAGCCTTGCAACGGCGATTTCGATTCAAACTTGCAGCGATTAAATTAACGATCCGGAGAAAACGATTTGCTAAAACCACCACAACTAAAGAGAAGAAATCACACAAGGGAGGGGGAAGAGATTACCCAACCGGAAAGCTTTCACACAAGATAACTGTGGGAGAATCACTCTCTCCACGGATCCACCGGCGTCACACTGAATGGTTTGCAACCTTCTTCCAAGGAGTCGCACCGAAGGAAGCCGCGCCGTAGTCGCACCGAATGGATGGAGGGAGCAAGGGGGCGGCGGCTTCACACCACAAGCTAGGGGGCGGCGGCTAGGAGAAGGCTCCTCTTAGCCGAAATTTCTCAAAGGAGATTAGGTTTTCAATTCTTTCTAATGATCTCATAACAAAGCCTCCTTATATAGGAGTTACAAACAAGCCTTAGCCCTTCATGATGGAGATGTAATCTCATCCATCCGAATGGCTAAAGGCACACCAACATGAAAAATGTTCTAAATGAAAAATAATAAAACATGCAATGAATATAAAATTATCACTTAAACATAGGATAATTTTATATTCCAAATATAAAATAGAGTGCAAGAAGGAAATAAATAAGGCTAATATGTTGCGGTGGCGGTAGCACGCCGCGGGCGGAGGTTGTAGCGTAGCCTTCCGTTAGCGTCATCGTGCCGCCTCACATCCTTGAGTTTTATTGCCTTATCAACCGGATCATCGCCAACATCGTCAGCATCGTCTTCAAATGGTGGAGGAGGGGCACGCCATCAGTAATAATACAGGAAGTTTTATTAAATGATACCTGAAACCTTTCGTCACATAACTGACTTATGGAGATAAGGTTATGCTTTAGTCCACTTACATAAGCAACATTCCTGAAGGTGACTGCTCTAATTTTGACCTTTCCATATCCTTCAGTCTTACCATAATTGGAATCACCAAATATTACTTTGGGTCATAGCTTTGACTTGTAGTTGATTAGGTTGTCCTTGTTTCCAGTCATATGTTTTGAACAGCCACTATCCAGATACCACTGATGCTCTGTGGTGGGATAGTCTTTCACCTGCAATAAAACAGATTAGCTATTCTTGACCCAGGTTACCTTGGGTCTTTCTTTCTTTACACAATTAAAACTAGAAATATATGAATATTCAGGTTGATTTTTGTAACCTAAGGGATGATATCTTCTTGGTGAAATTATTCATTGATTAAATTGGTTAATGGAAGATCTTGGTTGATTATAAGTTCAAAAAAAATTAAAGTTTTTGTTAAAGTAAACTGGGTTAGACGAATTCTGGTAAGTTCGTCGATCTGAGTTCGATGAATGGGGATGAGTTCGTCGAACTTCACTCAGAGAATGAGAGTATTCATTCTCTGGGCCCCAAAATCGTCGATCTCGGGTCGATGAACCATACTGGTTTCGTCGATTGTAGTTCAACGAATAATTATAATGGAAATTTGTGTTCGGAGTTCGTCGACTTGTGTTCGGAGTTCGTCGACTTGAGTTCGACGAACTGTACACATTTCGTCAATCTGAGTTCGACGAAATCTGTTGAACATTGTTATGATTTAGATTTTTCTTATTATCTCTCTTTTTCTTATTCTTTAGTTTTACTTCTGTTTGTTTAACATTATTGTTATTGTCTATCTTTTCTTTACTTTTTTCTGAAATAAATTTTATTGGTGTTGTTAGTATATTCTTTTGAATCAGTCGGGGTTGGCTTGATGAAGCACCTAAGCTCAGCTTTCCATTTAGTCTGGCATTCACTATGCTTGTGATGTCCATCAACTTGATACTTCTACCATTTAGAGATTCTTCAATTTACCTTGCCTCAGCCAATTCAGATTTTAGTGATATGATTTGTTCATTGGCTAAAGTTAATTTATCTTTTAACTTAATGTTTTTAGAAATAAAGTTTTCTTGTTCAGACAGTTTTTCTTTAAGTGTTTTAATTTCTTTTTCAGAATTGATTAAATCAATACATAATGATTTGAATTCAGTTTTAAAATTATCTGAATTATAATCAAAAGTGGATATTACCTGATCTACCTCAGATTCTAATGATTCTTCATTATCTGACTACTCAGCTTCAGATGGGCTGCAAGAGACATTGATAGCCCTAAGGCAAACTTCTCTTGCCTTTGCCTCCTCTTCATCTTCACTAGAGCTGGAAGATGAGGATTCTTCATCTGTGTCACTCCAGGTCTCAGCAATGAAACCTTTCTCCTTCCTTGTATGCTTGCTGGAGGAGGGCTTGTTGTAGTGCTATTTTCTGGAGTCTTTTTCTCTTCTTCTCTCCTTCTTTTGGTTTTCTGGACACTCTGATATGAAGTGTCCTAGTTTCCTGCAACCAAAACAAACAACTTCTTTAGTGGGTGTCTTATCATACCTTGTTTTTTCATCTTGCCTGGATGACTTTCTTTTGAAGTCCTTCTTTGTCATCTTGTAGAATCTTTTGGCTAAGAGACTCAGAAGTTCTTCACTTGCTGTTGGATCTTCTGATTCTTCTGAAGCTTTGAAAGTTATGCTTTGTTCTTTTCTAGCTGCTGAAGGAGTCTTCTGCTCTGCAACTTCTCTTATCTTTATAAGTTGCTTATATGACTTGAGCTTTCCCAGAAGAGATTCAGTGGAAATCTCATTAAGACTTCTGGGCTCCTTGATTGGTCATATTCTGGAATCCCATGAGCTAGGGAAGCACATGAGGATCTTGTCATTCACTTCTGTGAGAGTGATGTCTTTGTCCAGAGTCTTCAGCTCATTGATGATTGAGCTTAGTATGTTGTATATATCACTCACAGACTCAGATTCTTCTTTCTTGAAGTTTTCATACTGGGAGATGAGGTTAGGGGTCTGTTTGGCGTAGATCTCCTGTCCTTTCTCTCATCTGCTGAACCAGCAACCATCTAGTTGAGAGAGTCCCAGATAGCTTTGGCAGATGTGCACTCAGCCACCTTCTGGAATATGTCATATAACATAGTTTGTGCCAGAATATTCATGGCCTTGGCATCTGCTATTTTGGACTTCTTTTGAGCATCTGTCCACTCAGGTGATAGAACATCATGTGTGCTGGTAGATGTAGTAGCAACTGTACGTTGAGGGGGAGCTGTCAAAATAGCATTGTATATGTCTTCATCAATAGAATTCATGTAAAGCCTAATTCTTGCCTTCCAGATAGCAAACTTATTCAAGTTGCAAACTAGAGGTCTGGTGCTTGCATAATCCTTGTTCTGTGTCACGCTATGAAATAAACAGAAAAACTAGGAAAAAAATCAGATCTAATAAGGATCTTTTGGTTCAAGTATTAGCTTGTGCAACCAAAGGAACACTGCTCTAATACCAATTGAAAGAAGAGGAAAGATCTGATTTACTCTAGCGGGGGGGGTGAATAGAGTAATTAAAACTTTTTGGTTGTTTTAAATATTATCAGAGTAAGGTAGGTGATACCAATAGTAGTAATAGAAAATATAAGCTAAGCTAAACTATCACAGCACAACAAATTATCACATCAAATAATCTATCACAGCAAAGCAAGAACAGAAGGAAATTAGGAAACCAGACAACACAAGAAATTTATAGTGGTTCCCCAAACTGGGTACATCCACTCTTCTACCTCCCTGGTAGGAATCCACTAGCAGGTTTTTGATCAGGTGACTGCCACCATAAGATCTATTTTCAGGGAGATCTCACAACCTTTTAGGCTTTTCATCAGGTGCCCAAAAACCAAGAATAAACTTTTGAAGGGAGTTAATAAACCCTTTGCACATGAGGTGAGAGAGGTGATGTTATCTTATCTTTTCTCTATATAACAAAGAAGACTAGTGGATTGTTGTTGTCAAGACTCCTTCTGAAATCACTTGGAGTCTTGCTCAGGGTGTAGGTCTTCAGCCTTGACTTGAAATAATCCAAGAATCTTCTGTGAGATTCAGATTTTGTTGTCCTTGAATATTCCTGGAGTTAAAGAAGACTCTTGATGTTTGATTGTTGTTCTTCTTCAGTATTCAGAAAGTACAAGGGGAAAACAGGTTGTTTTCTGCATAGAGAAGAGTTCTGAATATTTTTCTGTATTCTCTGTCAGTTTTTGGTTGTGCTCTATATTCCTTGTATATTACTTCGTCTGAAAAGAGAAAAATCTCTTTTATATTTTGATGTCAAATTCTCCTTTGAATTTTGAATTCCATGCATTGATTGTTGATTGTCTAGAGAATGAAAAATGGTTGGAGAATATTGTCTTTAATGAGTTTCCCCAATTGTCCCAATAAATTAAGCAAGTAATTAACCCTGATGAAGACTATAATTAATTCTGCCAATAACAGTTATATTCAAGAGAATATGTGCATTAATTACTCAGGAAATCACTTCTAAATAATATGGAATAAGGACAGAAATGAGGGAAAAACTCTAAGTCTGGCATTGGACAAAAATCGTCAAGCTCTGAACAGATTTCGTCGACCGGAGATCCAAGTTCGTCGAGCTGAGAAAACCTGTTCGTCGACCTAAGCTCAGCGAACTGCATTCTAGAAATATCTTGCCAATTCTGCGGTCCAAGTTCGTCGAGTAGAGAATCTGTCTTCGTCGAGCTGAGTTCTGCAAAAAGAAACTGGAAAGAATATGTTGAAGCTGAACTAAAGATTTCGTCGATCTGAGCTCGAAAATTGTCGAGCTCAACTCAGAGAATTAACTCTGAGTTTGTCGATCTGCGATCGACGATCGTCGAGCTGAGTTCGAAGAATTTCGAACTGATAATTTTGAACTTGAATTCTTTTAAGTCTTGAGTCTCCTGAAGTCTTCTACTGACTGGTCCATGAATGTTGAACCTAATGACTAGCCTAAACTCTAGGACTTCAAGAGTTGACCCTGGCTATACAATATGGTTCAAAACTTATCCTAATTAGTGAACCTAGCCCAAATCCAAACTAGTGATCCAACACGAACAATCGGCTCGGCTGGAGACAACGGGAGTGGCAGGACCAAGGCCAGTGGATAGGTTTCCATGGAGGATACAACTGCCAGGGGGGCCACAGTTAGTTTAATCCCCCGGGTTAGAGTTAAGGCCAAAGGCCTCCTCTCCCCGATCAACATCAGGCTTTGACGATAGCCTTGGGGAGGAGGAGGAGGAGGGCCCAATAGAGGAGACTGGGAGTCAGGGTGGGGTTGACCAATTGCGACTTCCATCAGGAGGAGGGCCATGCTACGACCACGTGCCTGGAGTTCCTAGAGTTGAGGCGAACCAGGGAGCAGCAACAGCAAGACCACCAGGAGGTGCATATTGAAGAAGTCCTACATAGGGGAGAGGAGGACCGGGGCGAGGATAGGGCCAATATCGGCAATCGAGGAGGGATCAGAGTGATCTATGAGGGTATGAGAGTTGAGGCCGCTTGAAAGGCGAGTCTCTATATTATGTATTATCAGAGCATCGCCTCCACATCTCTAGCCCCATCCACAAAGGAGAAGATCACCTTCTCCAGGAAGGACATGCTGGATCATGAAGATCCATTTTACAACACGTTGGTCATCCAGACCGCAGTAGAGAATTTTACCATCTCCTGGATCCTCATCAATAACGAGAGTTCGGTCAACATCATCTTCAAGAAGGCATTCGACGCGATGAAGGTGGAGGCCCGAAGGGTGCTGGCCTCAGATGGATCTCTCTTTGGGTTCTCAGGAGAGAGGCAGGAGGTGGAAGGAGTAGGACTCCATATTACCTTGGGAGGCAGTTCAGAAACTGTAGGTTCGTCATCGTGGATGCGCCCAACAGTTACAATACTATCTTCGGACGGCCCCTCATCAGTGCCTTCCACTGCATGCCCTCATATTTCCATCAGTGCTTGAAGTTCAATACTGAGGGCATCCAGATCAGGGTCCAGGGAGACCCCAAGGTGGAGAGGGAGTGTTATTGCACTGTGGTGAACTCCATCTCTTGGCAGGGAGGAGTTGAGGAGATGGAGAGGAGGATGAAGAAGTTATCCAGGCAGGAGGCCGAAGGAGATGGAGAGGAGGATGGAAGTGGAGGAATAGGTACGCACACAGGTGGAGGTGGCAAAAGGAGTTCTAGAGGAGCTGGCCGAGGTAATAGCCGCAGAGGAAGCTATGGAGGAGGAAGTCACGGTCCCAGGTGAGGGAGCCGTTTGAGAGTACGAAGAGCAGTCCCGGCTGGAGGCTGCTGAGGAGGTGGTGGAAATGGAGGTTCTCACCCATAGAGGCAGGGTGGAGAAGGTGCGGATTAGTGGGGGGCTGAGCCCGGAGGACCATGGGAGGATGCTGGAATGCATCCAGAAGAACGTGGACGTCTTCACGTAGAGAGCGACAGAAATGTCAGGGATCAATGCGGACGTCGCCTACCACCCCCTCAACCTAGATCCAAAAGCCTGCCCCATCCTGTAGAAGAAGAGGTACACAATGGACAATTTGGTCGAGCCCATCAGGGAGGAGGTGGCCAAGCTCCTCAAGGCCGGCTTCATATCTGAAATCCAATACCCTGGCTGGGTTTCCAATGTTGTAATGGTTAAAAAAGGAGACGGGCAGTGGATGATGTGTGTTGATTTTTCTTTATTAAGTAAATCATGTCCTAAGGATGTTATCCTTTGCCTCAGATCGACGCGCTGGTTGACTCGACAGTCGGTTTTTCTGTGATGAGTTTTTTAGATGCTTTTTCAGGTTATCATCCAATCAATATGCACCCGCACGACATAAAAAATTTCTCTTTCATCACTAGGTATGGGTGATACTGCTACAAGATGATTCCCTTTAGGCTAAAGAATGTTGGGGCAAAATATCAAAAGATAATGAACCAGGTCTTCCGAGAACAAAAGGGGAGGAACCAGGAGGTGTACGTAGATGAGCTTATTGTCAAAATTCGGGAGGTGGATTCTCATCTCTGGGATCTGGAGGAGACCTTTGGCACCCTGCAGAAATACAAGATGATGCTAAACCACTTGAAGTGTGTCTTCGGGGAAAGCAGGGGTAAGTTCCTAGGCCACCACCTTACTCCTGCAGGTGTAGAGCCCAACCTGATAAGGTGAGGGTAATCATGGAGTTGGGGTCGCCTTGAAATGCCAAATAGGTCCAGAGGCTGACATGAAAGTTGTCCGGGCTGAGCAGGTTCCTCTCCCGGGTGGGAGAGAAGTGCTCCCCTTCTTCAAAGCATTGAGGGGGGGTCATAAGTTCGAGTGGTCCAAGGAGTGCGAGGAGGCATTCCTAGCATAGATGAGGCAGTTGACCCAGGCTCCACTCCTCCAA
Organism: Platanthera guangdongensis; assembly: GCA_039583875.1. Classification (NCBI taxonomy): domain Eukaryota; kingdom Viridiplantae; phylum Streptophyta; class Magnoliopsida; order Asparagales; family Orchidaceae; genus Platanthera; species Platanthera guangdongensis. The sequence continues at coordinate 143,274,232 of CM077165.1, forward strand.
GGGCCCAAGGAAGTTGAGGACTTGTCCATGTATCTTTGGGTGGGAGTCGAGGCCTTGAGATTATTCGTCTTGGTTCGGGAAGAAGGTAAGAAGGAATTGTTTATCTACTATGTTGGTAGGGTCTTAAGGAAGGTGGAGCTTCGGTATCTGATCTTAGAAAAGCTGGCTTTTGCTCTGGTAATCTCGGCCCGGAGACCCCGACCCTATTTCCAGGTGCACTCTATCCGGGTGTTGACCGAGCACCCCCTCTGCAATATCTTTGATGGGGAGCACTTGAGGAGATTAGCAAAGTGGTCAGTGGAGTTGAGTGAGTTCGACGTATCCTTCGTTCCTCGCCTCTCGATCAAGGCCCAAGCGATGGCCGACTTTCTTGCGGATTATGTGGTCGAGATGGCGGAGGAGGAACTCACTCGTCCGGTCCCTTGGAAGGTGATGGTGGATAGCGCTTCAGGAAGGCATTTCTTGGGGGTGGGGGTGATCTTGAAGATCCCTTAGGGAACAAAGATTGAGCAAACATTGGTAGTACATTTTTCACTTCACCAACAATCAAGCCGACTATGAGGTAGTGATAGCAGGATTGTGCTTGGCCAGGGAGCTGGGAGTGCATGATGTGGAGGTACTCACAGACTCTGCGGTGGTGGCCTCCCAGATCAATGGGGAGTTTGAGGCAAGGGAGCCAACTCTCCAGTTGTACTTGGCAAAGATGAAGGGGGTCATCGACATGTTTCAGACCTTCTCCATCCGTATTTGCCGCGAGAGGAAAATGAGCGGGTGGATCAGTTGGCAAAGCATGGACCCTGGGTGGGTGGCACCATGACTGACTAGTTCCTCCCGTCCATCGAAGAGGGGGAGCTGATTGAGGTGGACCAGTACCCCTCGTGGATGGATCCTTTTGCAACTTTTCTATCCTCAAGGGAGTACCCAAAGGGGATGGACAAGAAACAGTTCAAGCACAAGTCGACATACTACCTTATGCGTGATGTGCAGCTGTATAGGAAGACCCTCTCAGGGATGTTGGCGCGTTGCATGTCCGAGAGGGACGTGCCGAGGATTTTGGAAGAGGTCCATTTTGGGGAGTGCGGGAGTCACTCTGTAAGCCGGACCCTGGAGTGGAGGATAGTTAGGCAAGGATATTTCCAGCCGACCCTAGGCCATGATGCCACTGAGTTCACAAAGAAGTGCCACAAATATCAGTTGTTTGCCCCTCTCCAACTTCTACCAGCTCAGCGTCTCAGGAGCATCACGGCACCCTGGTCCTTCGCCATCAGGGGAATGGATTTAGTAGGACCCTTCCCCTAGGCCAGTGGGCAAAGGAGGTTCGTATTAGTCATGATCGATTATTTTTCAAAGTGGTTGGAGGTGATGCATTGGCCAAAGTGACCTCCCAAGTAATTAGGAACTTTGTATGGGGGGAGATCATCTATCAGCATGGATTGGCCCGGGCCATTGTCACGAACATGGGCCATAATTTATCAGTATCGAGTTCATTAATTTTGGGGGGGCAACTTGGGATTGATCTTAGGTTCGCGTCGGTCCACCATCCGAGGAGCAACGGGTAGGTGGAGGCGGCGAATATGATCATCGTGAACCTCTTCAAGAAGAAAGTTGAGAACTTGAAGGGGAGTTGGGTGGAATAGCTTCCTTCAGTCCTCTGGGCCATGAGGACTACCCCCAATATAGCCATAAGGGATATTCCTTTCAAACTCTCCCATGGCTGTGAAGTAGTACTCCCTAGAGAATTCGAGGTCCGGACACCTCGGGTAGTTGAGGAAGAAGGGGGTAGAGAATATTGGCGAGCTGAGAACGATGATGAGCTGCGACTCTCCCCGGATATGGTGGAGGAGCTGTGCGACCTGTCAGCTATCTGGTAGGAAGAGGTCAAGCGAAAAATGGATAAGTATTTTGACAAGCATGTTCGAATCAAGCAGTTCATGGAGGGGACTTGGTTTTGAAAAAGTTGGATGCAGTTGGCAGATCAGCTACCGTAGGGAAGCTCAACCCTTACTAGGAAGGTCCATATATTGTACATGAGGCATTGAGGTCAGGGGGTATCGCCTCCAGAATGTGAAAGGTGATAACTTCTCAAAAAAGTTATTTCATCAGCTTATTTACATGTTTTCATCCTTTAAAAGTAGCAAACTATCATTGAATCAAGTAAAATAGGTTTTAAATTATATTTTGATATAATTCAGGTTTTAAATTTGAGAATATGAAGTTTTCATTGTAAAATACAAAAAAAGAATCATTCTGGAGAAATAAAATATAATCAACTCTAGTACTCAAAAAAATTGTTGCAACAAATTGCTTACTGCCGAATTATGACTATTTATCCAGAGACAAAGTTGTTACAACATATTATTTATTATCTAATTATTCCTATTTTTCCAGAGACAAAATTGTTGCAACAAATTGATGACAGAAATTTGGAATTCAAATTGGTGACGGTTACAAGACCAAAAGGAGGCATTCCTTCAGCGAATTAAAGGCTCTTTAAGGGGTGAATCACTATATATAGAAGGGAGAATTACCAGAGAGGGGGAGATCAGATAGAGGAGAATCGAAGGAGAAGCGCACTGACTTGGGCGACGGAATTTAGCGGGCTGTCTCGGAAACCATTTGGTTTGCTTGTCATGAATTTTATGTTACTATGACTGCTCATTTACCAATGAATTTCCCGGTGATTCTAACAATGAGGAACTAATCCTCTAACGAGTTTTGTATGTTGTGAATTTTCTGAAGTTTGCATGTATGCCTACACGATCAACTGAATTATATTAGTTTTTATCTTAAATTTCATTCTCTTCTTTAGTGATGACGATAAGAGATTACCATCTTGTGCTTTTTACTGCGTTCTATATGCGAAAGCTGCGTTCGTAAGTTTCGAGAATTTAATTTGACTACATATGATTTAGCGTATCGCTATCATTCTAGTTGTGGAGTTAAGATCCTCACTTTTATACATATGTTTACTTGTGTAACTTTTTTAAATCTACTCACTCAATATACTCAACGCGATGATGAAATTGAGAGATGCTCTTCGCAGGTTCAGAATTTCCACAAGATAATAACTAATTTAAGTTCACTTGTATTTTCCATAAAGGCAAGCTAAAGATAAGGATCAATATACAAAGTTCGTATTCTTCTTCATTATCTATTCTCAGTTATTTAGTTTCATATTTTAGTTTTAGGTTTACTTCTCTACAAAACAGTGATTTTGCTTGACTTATCAAAAAAGATCATTACTAATACATATAAGCTTAAGTAAAATATTGTTTTTGTGGATTCAACACTCTACTTTCTACTTTATTACTTGACGTGACATGTATACTTGCATTGCATTTTTACGTATCTCTTTTTCGCGCATCAAGTTTTTGGTGTCATTATCGGGGACAAGTTTTCTTATTTAAGTATTATCTTGTGATATTAATAATTATTAGTAATTTGAGTTCAAGTGTTGTTTTTGTTTTTCTTTTCAATTTATGTGCATCATTTTATGTCCAGATATCGAGACATGAAAATATTGCCTTTAAACTCTGAAATCGAAAAGACTTGTAGGCAAAACATAAGGATTTTTAGGAATAGCAATATTACACATCTTGAGATTGGTGATAACAAACAAAACAATATGCACAACAATAAGGGTAATGTAGATCCTAATGGGAAAGTTGACCAAAACAGCCAACAGAGTGCACCTAGAATGACATGTCGTGATTATAATACACCTTTACGGGGAGGATTGCACTTTAGCATAGCTCGGCCTACTATAGTAGCTAACAACTTCAAAATGGATTCCACTACTTTGCAATTAGTTCAACATAATAAGTTTGGGGGTCTAAATAATAAAGATGTCAATTCTCATCTAAGGACATTCTTAGAAATATGTGATATGTTCAAAGTAAATGGGGCTACAAATGAAGCAATTCAGTTAAGGTTATTTCCATTTTTATTAGAGGGAAAGGCAAAAGATTGACTTAATTTGTTACCACATGACACCAAAACAACCATTAGGGTCATGTAGATCCTAATGGGAAAGTTGACCAAAACAGCCAACAGAGTGCACCTAGAATGACATGTCGTGATTATAATACACCTTTACGGGGAGGATTGCACTTTAGCATAGCTCAGCCTACTATAGTAGCTAACAACTTCAAAATGGATTCCACTACTTTGCAATTAGTTCAACATAATAAGTTTGGGGGTCTAAATAATAAAGATGTCAATTCTCATCTAAGGACATTCTTAGAAATATGTGATATGTTCAAAGTAAATGGGGCTACAAATGAAGCAATTCAGTTAAGGTTATTTCCATTTTTATTAGAGGGAAAGGCAATTTAACGAGTTTTGTATGTTGTGAATTTTCTGAAGTTTGCATGTATGCCCTCATGATCAACTGAATTATATTAGTTTTTATCTTAAATTTCATTATCTTCTTTAGTGATGACGATAAGAGATTACCATCTTATGCTTTTTACTGCGTTCTATATGCGAAAGCTGCGTTCGTAAGTTTCGAGAATTTAATTTGAGTACATATTATTTAGCGTATCGCTATCATTCTAGTTGTAGAGTTAAGATCCTCACTTTTATACATATGTTTACTTGTGTAACTTTTTTAAATCTACTCACTCAATATACTCAACGCGATGATGAAATTGAGAGATGCTCTTCGCAGGTTCAGAATTTCCACAAGATAATAACTAATTTAAGTTCACTTGTATTTTCTCATAAAGGCAAGCTAAAGATAAGGATCAATATACAAAGCTCGTATTCTTCTTCATTATCTATTCTCAGTAATTTAATTTCATATTTTAGTTTTAGGTTTACTTCTCTACGAAACAGTGATTTTGCTTGACTTATCAAAAAAGATCATTACTAATACATATAAGCTTAAGTAAAATATTGTTTTTGTGGATTCAACACTCTACTTTCTACTTTATTACTTGACGTGACATGTATACTTGCATTGCATTTTTATGTATCTCTTTTTCGTGCATCAAGTTTTTGGTGTCATTATCGGGGACAAGTTTTCTTATTTATGTATTATCTTGTGATATTAATAATTATTAGTAATTTGAGTTCAAGTGTTGTTTTTGTTTTTCTTTTCAATTTATGTGCATCATTTTATGTCCAGATATCGAGACACAAAAATATTGCCTTTAAACTCTGAAATCGAAAAGACTTGTAGGCAAAACATAAGGATTTTTAGGAATAGCAATATTACACATCTTGAGATTGGTGATAACAAACAAAACAATATGCACAACAATAAGGGTCATGTAGATCCTAATGGGAAAGTTGACCAAAACAACCAACAGAGTGCACCTAGAATGACATGTCGTGATTATAATACACCTTTACGGGGAGGATTGCACTTTAGCATAGCTCGGCCTACTATAGTAGCTAACAACTTCAAAATGGATTCCACTACTTTGCAATTAGTTCAACATAATAAGTTTGGGGGTCTAAATAATAAAGATGTCAATTCTCATCTAAGGATATTCTTAGAAATATGTGATATGTTCAAAGTAAATGGGGTTACAAATGAAGCAATTCAGTTAAGGTTATTTCCATTTTTATTAGAGGGAAAGGCAAAAGATTGACTTAATTTGTTACCACATGGTTCTATAACCACATGGGAGCAGTTGGTAGAGAAATTTTTAAATAAATACTTTCCTCCTTCTAAAATAGCAAAGTTAATTAGAAACATCACCACTTTTGTGCAAATTAATGGGGAGACTCTTTATGATGCATGGGAGTATTTTAAAGAGTTATTAAGAATATGTCCATATCACAGATTAGCTCAACATCAGCAGGTATCCACATTTTATAATGGGTTACAAACAGCTACAATGATCTTAGTTGATGGAGCCGCGGGGGGTCTTTTATGAAAAAGTATCCAGAGGATGCTTATGCTATTCTAGAAGACATTACTTCCAATAACTATCAATCATTTTAGAGGCAAGAGAATAACAATCCAATGGGTATTGGCATCGCATTTTAACACGATAAATTAACGATTAGATTCTTTGAGTCAAAATATAGTAATGTCATCTGTTAGTAGTATTCATTTACCTAATCCCAATACTTATCTCACCATAGAATAATTAAAGCAGGTTTCGGAAGAAGTTAATTATGTAGGTGGCCAAAGATAAAAATTTTTTCAAATCAATACAATCCTGAATGGAAAAATCATCCTAACTTTTCGTTGAGAAATGATCAAAATGTTAATCATCCACCAGGATTCATACAGATTTCTCCCAACAATTAAGGGAATTCAAGGAAATTATCAGATGAATTAATCCTAGAAATGTTTCAAAAAAATGATGCAAGCTTGGTAGGGATAGTATCATCTCTTAGATCCTTAGAAACTTCCATAGGACAGATTGCCAATACATTAAATCTAAGGCCAGTTGGAACATTACCAGCTGAAACAACTCCAAATCCAAAGAGAGATGACACAACTAACCAATGCAAGTCTATCACCCTAAGAAGTGGAAACAAAATTTCTAGCGGGGATTTATTATTTGAAAAAAATCACGGAAGATGAAAGAAAAGAAAACGAGAGCAAAATAAAAGACGTGGATAACTCTAATATAAAAAAGGGGGAAGAGATTGTAGATTTGGAAGAAGAAAGAAAAATTTACTCACCTCCACCTTTTCCTTCCAGACTCACTAAAACGAAGCTCGATAAACAATTCCAGAAGTTTATGGAAGTTTTTAAAAAAATGATCATAAATATCCCCTTTGCTGAAGCTTTGGAGCAGATGTCTAGTTATGTAAAGTTCATGAAGGATATTCTCTCCAAAAAGAGAAAATTTGCCGAAAAAGAAATTGTGGCTTTAACCGAATAATGTAGTGTTATACTACAAAAGAAACTACCCCCTAAATTAAAAGATCCGGGAAGCTTCACCATACCATATTCCATAGGAGTTAAATTTTCGAGTAGAGCTTTATGTGATTTAGGGGCTAGTATTAACCTCATGTCACTTTCTATTTATATAACATTAGGCCTTTGAGAAATATCACCTACCTCTCTTACTCTTCAAATAGCTACCAAACTCTAGCATTCCCTAAAGGCATTGTGGAAGTTGTTTTAGTTAAGGTAGAAAAGTTTATTTTTCTTGCTGACTTTGTAGTGTTGGACATGGAAGAGGATAGGTATGTACCCATTATCCTTGGTAGACCGTTTCTCGCTACAGGAAGGACTCTTATTGATGTCCAAAAAGGTGAACTTACAATGAGAGTTAATGAGGAAGAGGTAACTTTTAACATCTTAAAAGCAATTAAATATCCTAACGATAAAGAGGAATGTCATTCTATTGATAAGTTAGAAATTCCAATTAGAGCTTATCAAAAGAATGACCCATGAAAGAAAACATTGTTTGCAATCCTTAATAATGAAGAATGGGATGAAGTGGAAGAGATGGATGATTGTGTCAAAGTTTTTAATACTAGTGAAAGGTGGAGAACTTTTAGGACTGTTGAAGCACTTGAAAGATCAAGTAAAACTAAAATTTTAAAACCATCCATTATAAAACCACCTAAATTAGAATTAAAACCTCAACCTAAAAATCTGAAGTAAGCTTTTCTAGGAGAAAGCAAATCTCTGCCAGTAATAATTGATGCTTATTTAGATTAAAGTACAGAAAAAGAACTGTTAGAGGTCCTTTAAAAAATACAAAGGAGCTATGGGGTGGACTATTGCTGATATCCAAGGCATTAGTCCCACCATTTGTATGTATAAAATATTATTAGAAGATGAAGCAAAAACTTCCATTGAGCATCAAAGAAGGCTTCGTACTTCAATGAAAGAGGTCGTAAAAAAGAAATCATTAAGTGGTTAGACGTAGGAATTATTTATCCAATATCTGATAGCAAATGGGTTAGTCTAGACGCAGGAATTATTTATCCAATATCTGATAGCAAATGGGTTAGTCCTGTCCAATGTGTGCCTAAAAAGGGTGGAATGACTGTTGTGAAAAATGAAAATAATGAATTGATCCCAACTAGGATATTAACTGGTTGGCATATATGCATGGATTATAGAAAATTAAATCAGTCAACTAGGAAATATCACTTCCCTTTGTCATTTATAGATCAGGTGTTAGATAAGTTAGTAGGGAATGAATATTTTTGTATCTTGGATGAGTATTCAGGTTATAACCAAATTATGGTAGCCCCTGAAGACCAGAAAAAGATAACTTTTACTTGCCCATATGGTACGTTTGCATTCCGTAAAATGCCATTTGAATTATTTAATGCACCTACTACTTTTCAATGTTGTAGGATTTCTATTTTTCTGATTTGATGGATGAAGGTATTGAGATTTTTATGGGTGATTTTTCAGTGTTTGGCAAATCTTTTCATGAATGCTTAGAGTGTTTAAAAAAAGGTTTTGGATAGGTGTGTACAAACAAATTTAGTCATAAATTGGGAGAAGTGCTATTTTATGGCAAGAGAGAGCATAGTGTTTGGTCATAAAATCTCCAATATTGGCCTAGAAGTAGATCGTTCAAAAGTAGAAGTAATAAAAAAACTTCTACCCCCTACAAACATTAAAGGAATTAGAAGTTTTTTAGGGCATGCAGGTTTTTATAGAAGGTTTATAAAAAATTTCTCTGCAATATCCAAACCTCTTAGTCATCTTCTTGAAAAGGACACCTCCTTCCATTTCGATCAAACATGTCTAGAATCTTTCAACACTCCAAAGAAAAGTTTGACATCATCCCCTATCATAGTAGCCCCTGATTGGAACTTACCCTTTATTTTAATGTGTGATGCTAGCAATTATGCTTTAGGGGTTGTTTTGGGTCAAACACATAACAAAATTTTTCATACTATTTATTATGCTAGTAAAACTTTAAATGAAGCCCAAATAAACTATACTAGTATAGAGAAGGAATTATTAGCAGTAGTGTTTGCATTTGAAAAATTTCGCTCTTATTTAATCAACTCAAAAGTTATAGTTTAAACGGATCATGCTACAATAAAGTATTTGGTAGATAAGGAAGATGTCAAGCTTAGGCTTATAAGATGGATTTTACTTTTACAAGAATTCGACCTTGAGATAAAAGATAGAAAATGTTCAGAAAATCCAGTAGCAGACCATCTATCTAGGTTAGAGCAAGAGGATGAGAAAAATAAGGAAGTAGACATCAAAGAAAACTTTCCTAATGAAACCATTCTAACAATTATGGAAAATAGTTCACCATGGTATGCCTACATAGTAAATTTTATTATGTGTAGAGTTTTCCCACCAGATTTAAATCATCAATAGAAGAAAAGGTTTTTACATCAAGTTAAAACATTTTTTGGGATACACCTTATGTGTTTAAACATTGCGTTGATCAATTTATAAAACGTTGTATTCATGAAGTTGAAATGTCAAGTATTTTGGAAAGATGTCATGCTTCCCCGTATGGAGGACATTTCATGGGGAATAAGACAACATTGAAAGTGTTACAGGCAGGCTTTTATTGGCCAACCTTATTCAAATATGCACATAATTTTGCAAAACATTGTGATGTTTGCCAGAAAACTGGGAATATGGGCCAAAGGGATAGTATGGCTATGAATAATATTATGAAAATTGAAATTTTTGACGTATAGGGGATAGATTTTATGGGTTCATTTGTGAAGTTAAATGGAAATTATAACATTCTGATAGCAGTAGATTATGTTTCCAAATGGATAGAAGCACTAGCTGTACAGAAAAATGATGTCACTACTGTCTTAAAATTTCTGAAAAATATTTTTAATAGATTTGGCACACCAAGTGAAATTATTAGTGATGGTGGTTCTCTTTTTTATAATCTACAATTTAAAACATTATTAAAGTAATATGGTGTGAATCATAAAATTGCTCTTGCCAACCATCCACAAACTAATGGGCTTGTCGAGGTTTCCAATAAAGAAATTAAAATTATTTTAGAAAAGACAGTGAATATAAACCGAAAGGATTGGTCTCATAAACTCAATGATGCATTATGGGCATATAGAACTACCTTTAAAACACCTTTAAGATTAACTCCCTACAAATTAATTTATAGAAAAGCTTGTCATTTACCAATAGAGATAGAACATAAAGCATATTGGGCTACTAAAAAACTGAATTTTGATTTTCATAATACTGGTAAACAAACACTTTTTCAACTTGATGAATTGGAAGAAATCTGAATGCGTGCATATGATAATGTTGCAATATATAAAGAGAAAACACAAAAAATGGCATGACTCAAGATTGAAGAAGAAAGAATTTACGCCAAGGCAATTGGTTTTGTTATTCAACTCGAGATTGAGATTGTTTCCAGGTAAATTGAAATCTAGATGGTCGGGACCATTTTTAATGAAGGAAGTTCACCATTATGGAGCCGTCACAATCTGTAACAAGGATGAGCAACAAGGATGATTTAAAGAAATAATCATTCATCTTCGAAAACTAATAAGGCATAGAAGTACTGTCGGGACTAAAACTCAGGCGCTTATTGGGAGGCAACCCAATTCTTTTTTTAGTTTGAGTTGTGTTTCATTTTATTTTATATGTTTGCGTGTTAGTGAAAATTTATTTACTAGATTGAAATTTCTCTATTTTAGTTGAAATCTCTTCAAGTGGTTTTATCTAAGCTATGTTGTAACAGAAAAAGAGGTTGTTGTAACATTTTGTTCTTTGGATATTCACATCAAAAACGTCAGATTATTTTTAATTGTGATTCAGGCCGGTGGCTATCGAATTCGAGTTGGTCGAGCCAACCATATTTCGGCGTCTAGCTTATAATCCATCCTCCCCTCCTTGCGATAGAAGTTAGGTTTCACTAAAAGGCCGGCGAAATAACTGCAGTAGAGCGATTCGGCCGACCAGTGAAAAGAAGAAGACATGTCAAATACTCAAAAAGGGAAAGGGATGGAAGTAGAGCCTGAAACAGCAGCAGAGATGCTGATTCTGCGAAAAGGGAGAAAGAAGGAGTTGGTGCACCGACTGGCAGACTTCATGAATGACAAAGAAGCAAAAATGTTGATTACTCAAAAAGGGCAAGGGTTGGAGGTCGAGCAAGATTCAGTGGTCGAGAGGTTGATTCCAAAAAAAGGGCAAAAGAAGAAGTCCGGGCAAAATTCGGAGCGATTCATAAACAATGATGCAATGCTTCGAGTATAGGTATTAAGAACTACCCCCTTCATCTTTGAGCGGAGATTTAAGGCAGATGTTGGAGGAATGGGCATTGGATATGTTGACAAAATACATAAACTCAAATGGGAATCGTTATGTCATCCTCGCAACTCAGCTTTATTACCCTGGGTCCATGAATTTTATTCTAATGCTCGATTATCTGAGGGGAACACTGTTTTAGTAAGGGGCAAGCATATTAACGTTTTGACTGAGCAGATCAATGCACACTTCCATCTTCCTAGTCCTGACCCTGATGAGGTTGGTGTGAATGTTAATCCAGCAACTCCTGAGGAAATGTCCACAATTATCGATCATAACACTGTGGTAGAGTGGACCAACAAGTGCAATTACACTCTACAGTCTACTTGCTTATGTAGAGAAGCTAAGGTTTGGTTGTATTTCCTTAATTCAAGCATAATGCCAACCAAACATTCCAATAGTATATCCTTAACTAGGGTCACTCTAATGTTCGAAATCTTGAGAGGGATACACATTAACGTGAGAAAGATTATTTCAGAACAGATACGCATTAAGACTGAGGAGGAGAACGTGCGACAACTCTGGTTTCCAACATTGATCATAGAACTTTATAAAGTAGTGGGTGTAGTGGCAATGGAGGATGATGTGGTGATAAAAGTAGGCCGCCATATTACAGATATAGTGATTTCAACTAACATTAAAGTTCTAGATTCCACCAATGACACCCCCTCAGCAAAGAAAGATGCGAGCACGGAATCTCCTAAACCCCCCTCCATGCAGTCAACAATGGGTGTTTTTGATCAAAATGATAAGGAGTGCATCATGAATAATCTGGAGTACATAAAGAAATATCAACGAGCCCAACACCTCTATTTTGAATCAAGATTGGATGTATTGCAGAGCAATCAAGTTAAGCTGTTGAAGAAGGCCAAGATCCCGGTTGTGGTAATCACTTTCCCTTGGAAGAACAGGTTTAACAGTGTCGACTACTTTTTGGACTCTGATGGAGAGGTTGCTGACTCAACCGAAGACATTGTTGTGAGTGTAGATAACGATGTTGACGGCAAGGCTGACTGAAGAACTTCGATCTTATATTAATCTATGCTATTTTGATAGATAAATTTTTATTATATTTTGTTTATATGACTTTTGCGAACACTTTAATACTTTTATTCTCTTTTACTCTCCATTGAAGACTATGTTAACTTTTGCATTTTGTTATATAATTTTGGAATGAATGGTTAATAGTGTTTCTCTAATAATGATATGATGAAATTTGTTTCATTATGATTTAACCTTTCATTTAATATGCATATATGAGACATGGCACATTTGAGTTCAAAGGGAATCATCAAGGGCATGTAGTTAAAGAGGACACTCTTAAGCAATGGAAAGGGCAATACAACTCTGTCAATATTTCAGATAGTGACTCCAGGGGAGCATTCCTTTCTAATTATTCTTGTTTGCTTGATTCACCTTGTATTTACTTCCTCATTGCTTTTGTACGTACTTACCAGAGGTAGGATGAAAATGTTACTTGATTACCTCCTTTACTTGAGCAACTTGCTAGGGTCTAGCAAACTTTTAAGTGTGGGGGTGGGTTCACCTCTACCAATTGGAAAAAGAATAACTCGTCCCCTTATTAGCTTGAGTACCCTTATGCTTATGTTTAATCAATTTTTGCTTTTGTCAATTAAAGTTTTTCATAGTTAATTGATTGGTGGTTTGGTCAATCTTAAAGATTTTAAACTTTGAACTTAGAAGTTAATAAGATGTGGTAAAGCTCTTTTAAGTATTTCTATTCATTCACAATATTCCCTAAAAGAGTTTATCTCTTATCAACATATCTTTGCTGACTTTTCCAAATAATGGTGAAGTGTCAATGAGAACTGAGGTGATGATGGACGTAAGACATAGGTTTTGGTAATTCATTGGTGAGAAAGAAATTAGACAATCTTTTAATCACTTCAAGACTTATTGCATATCTTCATCCAACTCTGTTGGATCCCTAGTTTGATTTGGGCTAGGTTCACTAAGTTAGGATCTTGTGACCCATCTTGTATAGCCAGGGTCATAGTTGTGTCCTAGAGTCTAGGCTAAGTCCTTAGTTTCAACATCTCATAGACCAGCCATCATCAGACTGCTAGAGACTCAAGACTTAGAAAATTTCCAAAGACTCAGTAAAATGAGTTTGACGTTCGTTGAACTCAGGTTGACGATTCTCATGCTCAGCTCGACGATCTCAGAGAAAATTCTCTAAGCTGAGCTCGACGAACTTGATTCTCAGATCGACGATCTTTGGACTCTACCTTCAGCATTCCAAGTCCAGACTTTATTCTCTAGACTCCAGTCGACGAACTTAGTTCTCTGGTCGATGATTTCTAGATTCTCAACTTCAACTTATTAATCCAGAAGCCTCTCAGTTTCCTAAGTCTAGAATCATCTCCAGTCGACGAATTCAAGATTCTTAGCTCGATGAAACAAATTCTCAGGTCAATGATTTTTGGATACTTCACTTCAACACTTCATTCCAGAAGCATCTAAAATATTCTAAGTCCAGAAATACTTTGTTGAACTTCAGTCGATGAAACCAATTATCAGCTCGATGAACTCCATACATAGAATTGTCAAAGTTTCTAATTAATGTAGTTCTACTCTCTGCTCGACGATCTTGGAACTCATCTCGACGAACAGAAGCCATCTAGTCGACGAACACAGCTTCTCAGCTCGACGAACTGTGGACTCAGCTCGACGATTTCTGTTCTCTGTTCTACGAATCCAGACTTAGTTATTTCCTTCATTCTGTCCCCTTCCTATTGCAATAATTCCTGAGTAATCAATGCTAGAAATAACCGTTAGACAGAGCATTGATTGTGGTCTTCTCCAGGATTTTTGCTTGCCGTTTTTCTATGGGACAGTTGGGAAAATTAATCAATGCAGTTTATTCTCAAGGTCGTCATCAATTAATGCAGAGGAATTCAAATTTTGAAAGGGAATTTCTTGACAAAATATAAAAGAGATTTCCTCTCCTTTCCTGGATAGATATACAGAGATAGACAGACAACATAGATACATAGTTAATGAGTCTGCAATAAGGATTTCTCTGTTGTTCTCTCTTGACAGAACTCTGATAAAAAGATAGAGAACTCTGATATAAAAAAGAAGCCCTAGACCAGAAGAACATCAGCTATCTGAAGAAGAAGAACACCAAATCAAGATCAAGAGTCTTCCTTCTTCAACACTCCAGGACACTTCAAAGGACAACAATAAATCCATCTGTCAAGAAGTTCCTGAATACTTTCTGGTCAAGGCTGATAAATACTGAAGACCTATCACCCTGAAGTAAAGCTCTAGTTTTTTCTGAACCATTCTACATCTCAGGGGGAGCTCTTTGCTAATATCATTTTCACTTAAGTCTTCTCAGTTGTATATTGAGAAAGAGAAGACAATATCATCTCTCATCCCCCACTGTATAAAAGGTTATAACTCCCTTCAAAAGTTATTCTTGGTTGCAAGTCACCTGACCAAAAGACATGAGGTTTGGTTTTTGATCACCTGATCAAAAGCTCATTGGTGTCATGCACTTGATCAAAAATTTGAGTGGATTCCTACCAGGGTGGTAGAAGAGTGGATGTACCCAGGTTGGGGAACCACTATAATTTCTTGTGTTGTTTGGATGCCCTTTCTTTTTGTTCTTGTTGTGTTTGTGCCATTTTAGGATTGTTGTGTTTATACTTTAATTTTATTCTGCAGGTTTTTTATTTACAGAAAAAGCTGTAAAGGATTTAAGAAATACTCTATTCACCCCCCCCCCCTAGAGTATTTCAGATCTAACACCTCACTTTTAATTGGTATCAGAGCTTATTCATTTGGTTGTACAAGCTAACCCTTGAACCAAAGATACATTGTTAGATCTGAAACCTTATTTTTATTAGATTTATTCTCACACAGCATGGCACAGAACAAAAATTATGCAAGCACCAGACCTCCAGTATGCAATCTGAATAAGTTTGCCATCTGGAAGGAAAGAATCAAATTGTACATGAACTCTATTGATGAGGATATCTTTAATTCTACTATGACAGGTCCTCCTCAAGCCACTGCCTCTACATCTACAGCAACTTCAAGCACAAATCCAGTTCCACCACCTGAGTGGACTAAAGCCCAGAAGAAGGCTAAAATGGTAGATGCCTCAGCAAAGAAAACACATATTGCTACAAATGTTGTAATAGACTCTGATCCACATGGGAAACCTGTTGACCAGAAATTATATAGGGGCATTGTTGGGTCCATATTATATCTTACAGCTAGCAGGCATGATATCATGTTTGCCACATGCCTTTATGCTAGGTTCCAAGTGAACCCTAAAGAATCTCATCTAATTTTCTTAAAAAACATTTTGAGATATATAAAGAGTTGTCCAAGTCTAGGCCTATGGTATCCTACTGAATCAGAATTTGAGTTCACTGGATACTCGGATGCTGATTTTGCTGGATGCAGGGTGCACAGGAAAAGTACTTCAGGAACCTGCCAGTTCCTTGGTATAAGATTAGTGTCCTAGTTTTGTAAGAAACAGTCATCTGTGTCTACCTCAACTGCTGAGGCAGAATATATTGCAGTTGGCAACTATTGTTCTCAGATGCTGTGGATTCAAAATCAACTTCTAGACTATGGTCTCAACTTAAATAATTCAACTCTACTATGTGATAACACAAGTACTATAGCCATAGCACAAAATCCAGTCCATCACAGTAGGACTAAGCTTATAGATATTAGGTATCATTTCATAAGAGTGTGTGCAGACAAAAACAAAATTAAATTTGTCTATATCTGCACTAATTTATAAAGAGCTGACATTTTCACCAAACCTCTTGATGAAAGAAACCACCTGTTCTTTATAAATCAGCTTGGAATGATCAATGGAGAATACTTAGTTTAGTTTATGTCTGCACTCGATGAATTTTCCAGAGTTCGTCGAACGGAGCTCGACGAACTAGGGACAATTCGGGAGATATTCGTCGAATGGAGGTCGACGACCTCTCTGTGAGTGAAGTTGTTTTCGTCGAACGGAGATCGATGAATCCACTTCAGAAAACTTTCATCGAACGGAGCTCGACGAAATGTCTTCAAATCTTCAGACTGAACTCGACAAATTGTTCAACTCTAAATTATTTCGTCGAACCCAGGTCGAAGAATGTTTTAATTTTCGTGGAACGGAGTCTGTCGATTCATATTCTGGAAAACCCTATATCTAGGTTTTCTTTGACCACCGTCCCGCGCTTTCTATTCCCTTGCACTTGATCGTCGTTTTCCTCTTACAGGTACTCAAATGGCGATTCCAGCGGGAACCCTTGCAGCAATGAAGTTTGATACTGGTTTTGATGTGGATTTCGATTCTTTTCAACATTCCGACCCCATCTTCCTGGAAATACTACAACTTCTTGAAGACCAACAACTAAAAACTCTGCTTTCAACAAGGATCAAAAATATCTGGAACTGAAATCAGAGAATGGGTATATATTTCCTCGGCAACAGATGACAACACTTTGACAGGAACGATAGCGGGTAATGCAATTTCCCTCACCCCCGCTACTTTAACTGAAATTTTTGGATTGAACAATGTTGAAGAAGAACTAGAAGTTGATTCTGAAGAATATGATCAAATGTTGAGTATGATGGGTTACTCTGGAGATAACCCTAATAAATTGCTGAAGAAACACTTGTCTACAGAATTTATGTTTCTTGCAGATATTGTTGGGAAAGTCTTGTTAGGCAAGCATACTGCACACGATTATATAACCAGGCATCAATTTTTGGTTATGTGTTCAGTAGTCAACAAGAAATAAGTGGACTGGGCTCAAATCATCTTTGAACTGATCAAGAAAAAGAACAACAAAAAGGAAGTGTGTTTTGGAAGGATCCTGGGGATCTTTTTGAAGGAAAAAGCTGTTGAATCACTGGTCTCCCCGACCATATTCATCAATGCCAACAAAAGGCTCACTTGTGCCTTGTTTGGCAAGTGGGAGAGGACAATCACAAAGCCCTCTAAGGCTTCATCCTCTGCCACAAAAGCTTCTGAAAGTACAAGGGCTAATACAGCCACTCCCCACCCTTCTGAAGAGATCACTCCTTCACAACCATCCCTTCCAGCAATTCAAACACAACTTCCCTCCATAGCCCACACAATCATTCAAACTCCCACACCTCCATCATCCCCCATCCTTACATCTCCACCTCATACTCATCTTCCTACCCCACCTCAATCTAACCATGCTACACCATCTTCATCACCACTTCCAACACCACCTTCATCTCCTCTTCCACCCCACTTGTCCTCAATACCATCTTTCACTATATTGTCATCTCCTCCCACTACTCCTCCTCCAAATCAATCCACATAAGATGTCCAAATGTCAGATGCTCCTCCTCCAACCTCACCAACTACTACCATCCCTCCATCTGTCTCCACTCAACCACCTTCTAGAACACCTTCTGCCACTCCACCATTGGACCCCTCCACAATTTCTTCTGTCATTGCCCTCCTCACTCCCCTTCTCAAAATAATAATAGCAGAGGCTATTACACCTCGTGCTAATTCTATATCTTCCCTCTCTGCCCAGATTTTTGCCTTCACTGCTGCCCCCTCTTCAGTAAGGGGCCTGGCTCCAGTTCCCATTGAAACCGGGCAGGGGGAGATGCTTGATGAAGAGGCTGTAACAGAACCAGTAGCAGATGCAACAGCAGAAGCAGTAGCAGATGCAATAGTAGCAGCAGCAGTTGTTCCAGTAGAAGTACTAGTAGATGCAGATGCTGAGTTAGATTTAATTGATTTTATTCATTTTATTGAAACTGACATGGACATGTATGAGTCAGTAACAGAAGAAATAAATACTGCTGGTGATTTCATTATAAATCCCACAGTATATTTAGTAAATTTGTTGAAAATTTTTGATACTGCATATTTGAGTTTCCTTCCAGCAGAGTATACTAAGCCATCTTTGGCTATTGTTCCCTATTATTCACCAATAAGTCCTAAAGTTGCCAAGCAACTCAGAGACAGTTTTGCTGCTCCAGAGCTTACTGTCATTCCAACCCATCCAGAAACTCTTTCTGCACCAAGTTTTGTAATGGAGGACTCCCCTATGTCAGATCTTGATGCTTTGATCTTGGCTGATATTGAAGAAGAGAATAAAGCAGTTACTGAAAGCACTGTCATAGATAGCTCTCCAGCTCCAGATCCAATTGCAGTTTCTCCTCCAACTCCATCTCAGACTGAGAAGCCTATTATTTCTGCTGAGGCCCTGAAAGCTTTGAATGATCTATATGATAATCCTCAAGAGTCTGAAGATGAGGATGATGATGAAGATAAGGATTCAGATGAGGACCCAAAGAAGAAGAAAGTATCTAAGAAAATGAAAGCACCTCCTCCTCCTGCTCCAAAGCTCAATCCAGCAAATGATACTCCTTACTACATCCTCCAGAAGATTACTCCTTATAAGGGAATGCCTGCTTGGATGTGGTTATCCAAGAATGAATAGAAAGAGAGAAATAGAAGCAGAAAATATTCCCCTCCACCAAGTCACAGATATAGAAAGGACCCTCCTCCACCTCCTCCTCCAGCTCCTGGTGCTTTAGGCACAACTTCTCAAAGGACTACCCAATTTCAAACTTATCAAAGACATCAGGGTAGGTCCTCATCCTCAGGAAGCAGCCAGCAAAGACAGTATCCATCTGGTAAGTAGCACCAACCTCAATAACAGCAGCAACATCAACAACAAAAACAGCAAAAACTTCTTGAACATCAACAAGCTGAAAGCTCTAACAGACCTGCTTCTCCACCTGTACCGTTTGAAGATCCAGAAACCGCAACAACTGCTAGGATGGCCAGGTTACAAGAACTTGTTGGCCTTTCTATGATCAACAAAGCCAGAGCTGAAGGAAAGGATCCCTCAGAATATACTACCATGTCTAAATACAGGATGGAAGAGCTCAAAAGGTTTGAAAAAGCTAACAAATTTTTCAATGTTGATGATTACATGAAATTGCACCCAAAAGTAGTAGTGCCCAGGGCCACATCTCTGAAAATTATAGGGGCTACTGATATGACAATGACTAAGGTACAAGTTGCTGATCCCAATAGGGAAATTGTTTTTACCAAGCCTGGAGATAAAGGTAAAGAGGAGAAGCCCAAGGAAAAGAAGCGGAATAAATGATCTCTGAACTATTTAGTTTCTGAAATGTTTTATAACTGCTTTCTATTTTTGATACAAAGCTTGTGTATATATATATTTGCTGCATGTGTTAATTCTCTCTGCCAGATATATGCTTTCTTGCTTTGCTTATTTTCAGTTTAGTCTGAGTCTGTAATTAGTGACCTCATCCAAATAGGGGGAGATTGTTGGATCCCTAGTTTGATTTGGACTAGGTTCACTAAGTTAGGATCTTGTGACTCATCTTGTATAGCCAGGGTCATAGTTATGTCCTAGAGTCTAGGCCAAGTCCTTAGTTTTAACATCTCATGGACCATCCATCATCAGACTACGAGAGACTCAAGACTTAGAAAATTTACAAAGACTCAGTAAAATGAGTTCTACGTTCGTCGAACTTAGGTCGACGATTGTCTTCCTCAGCTCGACTATCTCAGAGAAAATTCTCTGATCTGAGCTCGACGAACTTGATTCTCAGGTCGACGATCTTTGGACTCTGCCTTCAGCATTCCAAGTCCAGACCTTATTCTCTAGACTCCAGTCGACGAACTTAGTTCTCTGGTCGACGATTTCTGGATTCTCTACTTCAACTTATTAATCCAGAAGCCTCTCAGTTTTTTAAGTCTAGAATCATCTCCAGTCGACGAATTCAAGATTCTCAACTCGACGAAACAAATTCTCACGTCAATGATTTTTGGATACTTCACTTCAATACTTCATTCCAGAAGCATCTAAAATATTCTAAGTTCAGAAATACTTTGTTGAACTTCAGTCGACAAAACCAGTTATCAGCTCGACGAACTCCATACACAGAATTGTCAAAGTTTTTAATCAATGCAGTTCTACTCTCTGCTCGACGATCTTGGAACTCAGCTCGACGAACAGAAGCCATCTGGTCGACGAACACAGCTTCTCAGCTCGACGAACTGTGGACTCAGCTCGACGATTTCTGTTCTCTATTCGACGAATCCAGACTTAGTTATTTCCTTCATTCTGTCCCCTTCCTATTGCAATAATTCCTGAGTAATCAATGCTAGAAATAATTGTTAGACAGAGCATTGATTATGATCTTCTCCAGGATTATTACTTGTTGTTTTTCCATGGGATAGTTGGGGAAATAAATTAATGTTGTTTATTCTCAAGGCCGTCATCAATTAATGCAGAGGAAGTCAAATTTCGAAAGAGAATTTCTTGACAAAATATAAAAGAGATTTCCTCTCCTTTCCTAGACAGATATACAGAGATAGACAGACAACATAGATACATAGTTAGTGAGTCTGTAACAAGGATTTCTCTACTGTTCTCTCTTGACAGAACTCTGATAAAAAGATAGAGAATTCTGATATAGAAAAGAAGCACTAGACCAAAAGAACATCAGCTATCTGAAGAAGAAGAACACCAAATCAAGATCAAGAATCTTCCTTCTTCAACACTCCAAGACACTTCAAAGGACAACAATAAATCCATCTGTCAAGAAGTTCCTGAATACTTTCTGGTCAAGGCTGATAAAGACTGAAGACCTATCACCCTGAAGCAAAGCTCTAGTTTTTCCTGAACCATTCTATATCTCAGGGGAGCTCTTTGCTAATATCATTTCCACTTAAGTCTTCTCAGTTGTATATTGAGAAAGAGAACACAATATCATATCTCATCCCCCACTGTATAAAGGGTTATAACTCCCTTCAAAAGTTATTCCTGGTTACAAGTCACCTGACCAAAATTTGATTTTTGAGCACCTGATCAAAAGCTCATTTGTGTCAGGCACCTGATCAAAAATCTGAGTGATTTCCTATCAGAGTGGTAGAAGAGTGGATGTACCCAGGTTGGGGAACCACTATAATTTCTTGTGTTGTCTGGATGCCCTTTCTTTTTGTTCTTGCTATGTTTGTGCTTTTTGAGGATTGTTGTGTTTATACTTTAATTTTATTCTGCAGTTTTTTATTTACAACAAAAGTTGTAAAGGATTTAAGAAATACTCTATTCACCCCCACCCCCCCCCCCTTCTAGAGTTTTTCAGATCTAACACATCACTTTCAAACTCTCTTGAGATTACCTTTGTCATCTTGATACCTACTATTCTATACATAAGTTCCCTAATCTAGTATATCTCTCACTTATGGGTATATTAAAAAAAGTGTATATGATATAGTGATATGAGTTCTAAGTGTGTTTATACATACTTGGAATGATCCCTACTATGTATAAAAAAATAAAAAAAATTTTGTGTTGTTAGAAAAGTACACCCCATAATTTGGAGAGTATCTAACATTAAAATATATAGGGAAATACATCTCCACTGTCCAGGTTCAAGTCATATAATTCTAATCAAGCCAAATACCTCAATTTTGTTAGTTCTTATGACTTTCTTTTCTTTGAAATAAGCTGATGAAATAACTAGTTTTTGTGTGGAGAGGCCCTCATTCACACATGGAGCTGTGATGACTTAAAGCGTTTCTATCTATAAACAAAGTATATAACACCCTTTTTTATGAATATAAAATATCGCATCATTTCTGATCCCTTGTGCAATATTTTGTACAACCGATAGTGTTCACAAAATAGACCCCGAGAAAATAACTCGAGAGCGTCTCCCAGACCCCAAGCAGATCCCGTTGCTAGGCTCCCACCAGCTGGCAGGGTTGTATGTCACTCGAGAGCGTCTCCTAGACCCCGAGCAGATCTCGATGTCAGGCTCCCACCAGCTGGCAAGGTTGGATGTCACTCGAGAGCGTCTCCCATACCCCGAGAAGATCCTGCTGCCAAGCTCCCACCAGCTGGCAGGACTGGATGTCACTCGAGAGCATCTTTCAGACCCCGAGAAGTTCTCATTGTCAGGCTCCCACTAGCTGGCAGGGATGGAGGTCACTCGAGATTGTCTTACAGACCACGAGCAGATCCCATTATCAGGCTCCCACTAGCTGGCAGGGCTGGATGTCAGTCGAAAGCTTCTCCCAGACCCCGATCAAATCCTGTTGCCAGGCTCCTACCAGCTAGCAGGGTTGGATGTCACTCGAGAGCGTCTCCTAAACCCCGAGCAGAACCCGCAACCAGGCTCCCCCAGCTGGAAGGGTTGTATGTCACTCAAGAGCATCTCCCAGACCCTAAGAAGGTCTCATTATTAGGCTCCCACCAGCTGGCAGGGCTGGATATCACTCGAGAGTGTCTCCCAGACCCCGAGCACATTCTGCTGCCAGGCTTTTACCAGCTGGCAGGGCCAGATACCACTCGAGAGCGTCTCCCAGACCCCAAGCAGATCCCGTTGTCAGGCTCCCACCAGCAAGTAGGGCCGGATGTCACTCGAGAGTGTCTCCCAGACCTCTAGCAGATCCTGCTGCCAGGCTCCCACCAGCAGGCAGGGCTGGATGTCACTCAAGATCATCTCTCAGACCCAGAGAAGATCTCATTGTCAGGATCCCACTAGCTGGCAGGGCTGGATATCACTCGAGAGCATCTCCCAGACCCCAAGCAGATCCCGCTGTCAGGCTCCCACTAGCCGGCAGGACTGCATGTCACTCGATGGAGTTTTTGAAACGATGGGCCGGTGGGGGCACCCAATGTTCGGCCAAAGCGAAGGATCAGTTGACACTCATCTTACATCATCAGGCTCCTACCATCTGACAGAAAGAAGAGAAGTAGAAGTCCCTAACAATAACACTGCAGGGCCCATATCGCAGGTAAGTTGGATTCCACACCTCGGGCGCCCGCCCAACATGCATATAGCCCGACGCCCGTAAAGCGACCAAGGTTGTGAGAACTCAGGCCACCTCGCGACCTCGTGATGCTAGGCTCTCGCGAGCGATGTAAGGAGAGTATTTGGATAAGGGAGATAGATTTCCACTCGTAGGATGGCTACCTAAGATCCTACATTTCCTAAGCTATCCTTAAGGACGCGCGATCTCACTAATGAATTACGGGCCCAGAGGTAGCGAGCAGGAGGGTCGAGCTGGGTCATGAGTATGATGAAGAAAGGGAAAGAGAAAAATGAAGGCAATATAATTTTAGAAAAAGGCATATATTATTAACCACAAAGAGTTACAAGGAAGGGACTCAACCTACATTTACATCTCAACAAATAATAAAAATACATAAATAATAAAAGCTCGGTGCAGGGGTTCATCGAGGCGAGCCCTCGGGCGACGAGCCCTCCTAAAAAGGTTGGTAGGACCCGTCTCCCGGCTTCGGTACCGGAAGGAATAGCTCTGGTACCACCTAGCTTGTCGAAAGCCTCACGCCTTCGCTCATGCAAGGCCGACCCGCTGCATAGTTTGAGCGTGAACTTCGCAGCCTTGTCGGCATTCTTTTGCATCATCTCCTCCAGCTCGTACTCAGAAAAGTGGGGGAGCAGCTGGCAGTTGCTGGAGGGCGGCAGAGGAACTGCGGCTTCCAGTTCTTGCCCCCATGCACGCAACGCCACGTTCTCTTTCTTGAGGGTGGCGATCTGGAAACCAAGGCGCTTAGCCGTTGTCGCATCCTATGAGAAGAATTAAAAGGTGCATAAGAAAAGTGGAAGAGATCTTAAGGCATCTAGTGTGAGTTATGGGACTTAACCCCCCCCCCCCCCCCCCAGGTATCCGGCGAGAATGACATCGGTCTCATCTGCCCGCTTCTCCTAGTACTTTGGTTCCTCCTGAGCGAGACGACGGGCCTCTTCCTTGTCATCGGCGAGCTTTTTGAGTGAGGGGGTGTTCCACTCCAACTGCGTGCACCGCTGGCCCACCTTGTGAGCCACCTCTAGGCTACGGAGCTGGGCCCATGAGGTCTCGTACATGAGGACTCGTGTGGCCTCATCAAAAATCAAGGTGTCCTCCCATGCGTAGAGGCTAAAAGAGAACTCATAAGCCTCCCCTCTGATGGTTTACTGCTCCAACCAGCTCAGTAGCAAGGTGGAGATGATGGCTCAGTTTGCCTCCTTATCCCACTAAAGAAGGGGCGCGCCAAGCTCGACCAAAGACTACTCGCCATATCCAAAGTTACGGTGCCCTCTCGGCACAGGCTTAGCAGCGGAATCCTATCCTCGCGACCTGGAGGTGTCGGCTGCCTCGCCAGTAGGGCCGCCGATCGAAACGCTCGGCGGGGGGGGGGGGGGGGGGCTCTTCAGTTTGTTGGCCCGCCGCAGCCTTGCCTTTATCCCGGGTTACGGGAGGTACGCCGCCCGCGGTCTTCAGTTTTTTGGGAGGCGGCGGTAGAGGCTGTTTGCTGGTGGCCCGCTTCTGGGTAGCGAGGTCTGGGGCCTCGCGATGCGCGATAGCCACCGCCTCGATATGGGATAGCTCGTCGGAGGAAGCTCACGCACTCTCGTAAGGAGGGTGTAGAGAAATGTCTCGCTCACCTGCGAAAAGATGGTTATGGCAAAGAAAATGGGCTAAGTGAAAAGGGAAAAGTGTGAATGGCTTACCTCCCCCGGGTGGAACGGGGGACAGGCTATCCACATTCTCGCGGGGGAATCCAACTTCAAAGTTCTTCCCTTGGAAGAACCCACACAGCTCGGCTTTATGGACCCCCAGGCTAGGGGGCGGTAGCTCGCCTCGTTGAGTTATACCGGCGAGAAAGGGATGCTGTTGAAGTCGCCTTTGACGAAGACAAACTTCTTGAGCCAATTATGACTATTATTCACCGTCTCACGCACCTTGACATGGGTGCTGCAAAAATAGGTAGTGTCATCCTTGTTCGCCCGAAAGGAGAGCAGCTTGCAGAAGACCGCAAGGCTTAACTCGATCTGCTCCTCCTGCAGATAACAAGCGAACCTGACAACAACGGCCACCGAATTGGGAGTCATCTGGCTAGGGATGACCACATAATACTTCTGTATCATCCCAACCTCTGGACATAAGGGGATCCGGAGGCCGGCATAAAAATGGGCAATGGGGATGGCGAGCTCCCCGATGGAAAGATCATTAATCTTCTTCTGTTCTCTAGGTCGTCTTGCCTCAAGGAAAGCGGGATGAAGTCGTCGATCACGTCAAGCAATTCGGCCTCGGTGGTGTTGGCATAAGAGAAGGAGTAGTCGGAGAAGGTCCAGGCGCACTTACTTCTCCCAATAGCGTTATCGTCGTTGCTGCCCACCTCGCAGTCATATCGCAGAGCGGGACGCTGCAGTTCTCGTAAAGAGCAGGTGGGCCGGGTGTCGCAGGAAGTAGAGAAGGAGTGGAATGCTTTAAATGTGGTAGGTGGAAAGGAACGTCAGGGCCTATTTAAAGAGAAGGAATGGGCAGGAAAACTTCTTGTAGGCAGGAAATGTGCGGATAGTAAAAATATGCCTTGACGCTTCGACATCCGAGCCCGCCACTAGTTCCCGCTAGCTCGACACGGCCATGCGAAAGTTATGTGGCAGTGAGCCGCGCAGACTCGCATCCACCCAAGTGGTGGGCGAGCCGTGCTGACTAGCATCTGGTAGAGGGGCGAGCAGGCCTACAGCATCGCGCCCGCCTAAGGAAGGGGTAGGCGAGCAAGGGCACCTTGTCCGCATTCGCCTAGAGAAAGCTATACAGTGACAAGCTATGAAATTTATATACAGTAAACATAAGCCCGTCAGCGGGAGAGAACTCTCAAATATTTACAAATAAGAAAAGTTCGATGTCCTAAGAAAGATAAAGTTCATGGCCCTATCACGCGAGCTGATCCAAGATACAGGTGCGACCCACGCCTGGCGTCCGTTAGTAAGTAAGGGGCGGGTGGCTCAGTACTGAAGCCATCTCCACCTGACCCGCCCTCGCACCCCGGAACGGTGCGGCATGCACGGATAAAATTACTTGCAAGCCGCCAATAGCTCCAGCTGAGCCGGGTCTACCTGCTCTGTGGCGTGTCTGAGTCGTTCCTCTGCTCATATAATGTTCACCCCGGAGAAGTATTCCCATCGACATCAGCTCGGCGAATCATGCCCTCCAGTGCCGCAAACCGCTCCTTCGCCTCGTCAATATCCTCGTCCACCCTATCACAAACCATCTGTAACATCAGGGACTGCTTGAGGAATCGCGGGAGGGGCAGGCCCCAGAGTCGAAGGGCTGGTGACCCACTCAGTTATACATGGGGAGGTATGCCCCAGTTCCATTCTACCGCCTCCGTCATCGCGGGGTGCCTCCTGCAGAAATAGAGATTAGAAACAGAGTAACAAATCAGGCAAAATGCTCGCATACCTCACGGGCGGCCTTGGTACTGACCGCTGAACTGGATGCAGGGGAGCCGTTCTGGGGAGACCGCCTAATCATTTTTCCCTTATTCGGCATAAAGATGGGACCGGGTGATCCCTGTGCCAGCCAAGGAGCAGCATCAAGGACCTACTCCCGTGTCCCCTCCCTCGCGGTCGCTAAGCGCTTGCATCTCTTCTGAAATGGGCATCGCTCAGCTTCAATTCGCAAGGAAGGTTAAAGAAAAAAGACGGAATTTTTCTCGTAGGCTCGGTGTTACATTTATAGCATATTGGTGGGACCACCAAAAGATTCCCTCCAGCTCAGCAAAGCACTTGCTAAACACGTAGGATTGGATGATTCTTTCTGAGCTTTAGCAAGCTCAAAAAGAGCGGGGATTGTGTACAATCTCGTGTTTGTCGCGTGGGTCCACTAGGCTATGCGAGCAAGCCAGAACGACCGGCCCGCATCAGTGTAGTAGGCGGGTGAACCCAGATGGTCGGCTCGCTCCTGCCAAGTAGGCGAGCGAGCTGTGCGAGCTAGCTCATCCAACCCATGCCTACCTAGGTGACCTTATCGACGGTTCACTTCCGGATAGGGGCAGGCAAGCCACAGCAGTCCGGCTCATGCTCACCTAGAAAGAGAAGGTGAGCTGCGAGAGTCAGGCCGCGTCTGCCTAGTAGAGTTGCGAGTTGACCCCATGTTCCTTGGCTGTTGCAGTATGCAGATCGGGAGGTCTGGCGGTATGTATGGCGGTCTAGAGGCTTCTCCCAGCGGCTTGGTAGCCAGGCTGTTGATGCTTGGTGTCTGGCAGTCTGGCGGCTTCTCCCAGCAGCTTGGTAGCCGGGCTGTTGATGATTGGTGTCTGGCGGTCTGGCGGCTTGTTATGGCGACTTGAAAATATTGTCGGGTTATCTTCTGCGCATTGTAGTTGTCGAGCAGTTAGTCTAATTGCGCGTCTTATGCGGCTTGTACAGATGCTTATTCCTGTAATTATTAGTCTCACATTGCTTGTTTGTAATCTCTCTTATCTCCTACATTCTATAAAAGGGAGGTCATACCTTTGTAATAGATATCTTTTTGGATAATAAAAATTTTGTTACTCCAACTTTTCGGTCTACTTATGTTATGCTCGCATGTGGTATCAGAAGACTCGATCTTTTCCTCCTGATTCTGTGAGCTCTCATTGTCTGCACGACCTGTCCGCACGACTTGATCCTTCTTCTCGCGACCTGTCTTCGCGACTTGTTTCTTCCACCGGTTTGTGCCCTGTTCGCGCGGTTTCTTTCTATCCTTGTCATTGCTCTTTTGTGTGTGCGACCTCTCTGATTTCCCTTTCTTCTCGCCGCGACCTGTTCTTAAGTCGTCGTGACCTAGGGGTGCCCATAAAAACCGGGCCTGGGGGGCCGGCCCGGTAAAAGCCCGGCTAGGCCCGGGCCTGGGCTAAGCCCGCCCCGGGCCCAGGCCGGGCCATGGGGCCTAACAAGGCCCCATATATAGGCATTTGTCCGGCCCGGTGCCCGGCCTGGTGCCCGGCCCGGGCCGGGCCACGCAAAGCCCGGTTTCCTAGGCCCGGGCTAAGCCCGGGGCCGGGCCAGGCTAAGCCCGATTTGTAGGCCCGTGCTAATCCCGGGGACGGGCCCGGCCCAGCCCGGCCCCTTTACCAACGGCTCTAAGAGCCGTTGTTTAACAATGGCTCTTAGAGTCATTGTTATCATGTGCTGCCAGCCGTATTTAATAGGGCTGGCAGCTATAATTATTAAATAAATATTATTATTTAATATTTATTTAATAATTATTTAATAAATATTAATAAAATAAATTTTTTATTTTTTTTTAAAACCTATAAATTCCCCCCCCCCCACTACCCCCACTCTCAAATTTCTTAATCCCACCTCTCCTAAGTCCCACATTTCCCCCCTCCCACAATTTTTTTACATTGAATATGTCATCGGCGATGATGTCATCATCATCAGTCGCTCACGAAGTGGTGGAGCACAAGCATACGGCGCCAGTTTGGGAATATTTCGACAAAGTGAAAGTCGGCTCCGAGCATAAGGCGAAGTGCAAACACTACTAATGGAATATTATACTATGTTAAATCAACATGAATTAACTGAGTCTGATTGGGCTGTTTTAGGAAATTATATGAATTTATTAGAAGTTTTTTATACGCCGACAAATTCTCTATCTGGCGTATATTATCCTACTAGCCCGCTAGTTATTGAAAATATTATTAATATTTCACAAAAATCAAATTATTTTAAGCAACAAACCGGATGGAGTGGTTTAATAGAAATAATGGAAAACAAAATTTTAAAATATTATAGAGAAATCTCGGTCATGTTTTCATGCGCCATCACTTTGAATCCTCTTTTCGGCATAAACGGCGTAGAAAAGTTTATAGAAAAAACAGATAATAATTTAGGCATAAATCTCAGTGATTCGGATTTGGATAATCTTAGTATTTTAAATTTTAACACTATTTTTACTTAATGTTATAATTAGTATGATAATTTATAGGGATCTCGGCCACGAGAGGATGTGTCGCAACCAAAAACACGTGATAGTTTTAAAAATAAAATGTTAGAGTTAGTTTCAAGAAAAAAAGCGCACATCACATCTAGTAGTTTAAATGAATTAGGCTTGTATACAAAAACCCAATTTTGTGATTTTATGAGTACGGACGAACTAGAAAATTTTGATATTTTAAAATTGTGGAAAGGTAAAGTAAATACTTATCCTATTATGGCATATATGGCCCGAGATTTACTAATGATCCAAGCTAGCACGGTAGCTTCAGAGTCTGTTTTTTCTCTTAGTGGCAGGGTGTTGAACGAGCGAAGAAGTCGCCTAAGCGAAGAATCGCTCGAAATCTGCATATGCTACAAGAACCACTTGGATGCGATCAAGAGGAAGCAGCATATTTAATCGATTGGGGATAGCTCGTCGGACATGGAAGACGAGATGGACGCGATCAACTTAAATTAAAACTTAAAGATGGCGAGGCGGATTTTTGAATTTTTGAAATTTTTTAAAGATGTCGGACATGTAATTTTATTGTAGTTGTAATTTTGGATTTTTCGATCACAAGTATTTTTTTTTCAGTGTATTTATAATTCTATATACTTCTGTAACCTCGTTCAACATTATTAAAATTATAAATTTTTCTTCCAAAATATGAAATTAATCATATTTTTTCATATTCATTGTATTTATAAATTATATTAAATTTTTTATAAAAAAATAATTTAAAAAAAATGGGCCCGGCCCGGCCCTGGGGGCCTTAGCAGGCCCCCTCCCGGAGCCAGGTGCCCGGCCTGACCCGGCCCGACTATAATCAGGGCCCGGGCCCGGTTCGGGAAAGCCCAGGCTTGGGAGGCCCGGTTTAGGCCTGGGGGGCTTTATGAACACGACTACCGCGACCTGTGCTTAGTAGTCGCGCACTCCTTTTCTAGCCGCTCTTGTTCTTAAGTCGCGTCGACTTATACTTAAGTCGTCGCGACCTGTTATTGTTTGTCGTAACATGTTCTTCTTGTCGCGACATGTGCTTAGTCGTCGCGCCCTCCTTTTCTAGCCGCGACTTGTTCTTCTCGCTGCTCTCTACTCTCTTCTATGGCAACCTCTGATATCTCTACCACCACTACTCCTATTGTCGCTCGTCCTCCTACTCCTCCTACTCCTTCGGGCAACCTTATCACTGTTTCCAAACTTATCGGTCCTAACTACCCGCACTGGAGTGTCTCCTTCACCTTCCTTCTCCTCTCTCAACGCAAACGTCATCATCTCACTGATGACCCTCCTCTGCAAGACTCTCCTCTCTTTGATGATTGGGATGCCAGCGATGCTCTTGTCTGCACATGGCCGGCTAACAGTCTTTCTGATGAATTCCTACCTGTCATCTGTCATGATGAAACAGTCAAGGCTGCTTGGCTTCATCTTGCCGCTCTCTACTCCAATGGGGATCAGACGTCTCGCATATATACTTTGTATGCGGACCTCTTTGCCCGTCTCACCATGTCTCCTACTGCTGCTTACCAACAAGTTCAGGCTCTCGGAGCCGAAATTCTCCAGAATCGCCCCTTCTCTATGGATCTACTGAGCAACACAAACACTTTTAGGAGCTTCTGGTTGTGTGCTACCTTCTATGACTTCCTGAGTCATATGACATGATCTGTCAATAGATTCTTGGCGATGCGGAGTCTCCCACCCTGGATGCCAATGCTGCCCGCATAGCCACGGATACCTCTCTCCTACAACGTCTGTTGTTATCCTCCCCTCCTCAGCCGGACAACTATGCTCACCAGACTCAGCGGAGTGGCTCTGGTAGCCGCAACCATCAATCTGGCGTCCGCGGTGCTTCCCGTTTTCTCTGCTCTCATTGTGGTCGCACCGGCCATACAGTTGACTGCTGGTGGAAGAAGCATCCTCATCTTCGACCAACTTGGGACGCTTCCACCTCCTCTTTGAAGCCACCCGCCTCGGAGGTCACGTCTTCAGGTAGTGCCTACGTCACTACTCAAGCAAAATGGTTGATCGACTCTGGTTCTACCAATCATATGATCGGCAATTCGTAGTGTTTTTCTCTTATAGAACAGCATGATCGGTTGCCCCCAATCTTCATTGTGGACGGCTCTCCCTCACTGGTCAATGGAACAGGAGTGGTTCAAGTCACTTCGTCTCTTCGCTTGGCGGACACCCTCTATGTTCCCAAGTTCCCTTGCAATTTGTTATCTGTTACTTCTCTTTGCAAGTAACTTCAGTGCTCCATCACATTCACTTCTACTTCTTGTTCTTTTTATGATCCGGGCTCCAAACGGACGATTGCTACTGGGACTGAGAGCGGCGGCCTCCACTTCCTCGACAACGTTTTCGCGTTGTCTGCCTTCTCCTCCTCTTCTACTGATCTTCTCCAATGGCACCTTCATCTTGGTCATGCTCCTCCACGACTACTTTGTCAGCTTCTTCCCCATCTTGCTCAGCAGAGTCCTCCTCTCAACTGTGACGCATGCCAGCTTGGTAAGCATCACCGCTCCTCCTTTCCACCAAAGCAAGGTCGTGGATCTTCTCGACCGTTTGATCAAGTTCACTCAAATATCTGGGGTCCTGCTCCTACCCTCACCGTAGGTCGGGATTGTTCATATTTTTTAACTTTTATTGACAATTTATCTCGTTGTACTTAGGTGTATCTCTTAAAAGATCGCTCTGAATTATTCAATGTATGGACATATTTTTATTTTATGATTAAGAATCAATTTGATGTCTCTATTAAAATCTTTTGCTCTGATAATGCAAAAGAATATCTGAGTCATGATTTTTTCTCTTTCTGTATGACACATGATATTGCTCATCAAACTAACCGTGTCTATACCTCACAGCAAAATGGCGTGGCAGAACGCAAAAACCATCACCTACTTGATGTCGCGCGTACTTTGCTGACTTAAATGCAGGTTCCTCACTCGTATTGGGGCTATGCTATTCTCATCTCCTGTTATCTTATCAATCACATTTCCTCCACCATTCTCCATGACAAAACCCCCTTCTCCATTCTCTATCCGGGCAAGGATCTGTTTCCTCTCCCTCTGTGTGTCTTTGGGTGCACAACCTTTGTGCACTCTCCCTCAGCCACACATGACAAACTCTCACGACGGGCCACCAAATGTGTCTTTCTGGGATACTCTACCACTCAGAAAGGTTATTGTTGCTTTGACCCGGTTGCCCGCAAACAGTTTGACTCTGCGGACGTCACCTTCTTTGAAAATGTATCATACTTCCCTCACGACTCCTCTTCTCCTCTGGATGCTCCTCCTTGTCACACCACCCCTTTCGTCCCCTCTACACCTGACGAGATTCCTCCACCTCCACCGTCTCCACCGTCTAATCCACCGTGTCCACCTCCCGAGATATCTCCCTCCTCTCTGCAACCGTCTCTCTCTACTCTCGGGCCAGCTCTCTCCGCCACAGATGCAGAGATTATTATTTGACGTAAAAATTATTGAAAGGTATGTGTTGCATTTTACCTTTTTAATTAATCTAGAATCATTACAAATGACAAAATTGAAAAATCATAAAATAATTTTACCGACGGCGAGCGGCGGCGGCGGGTGGCGGCGACGGGCGGCGGCGGTGGCGGCCGGCAGTAGTTGTTGAGTGAGAGGCCACCATAATCTCTCCTATTGTGGTGGAGATCATGGGGGAGTGGGTTGACCAGTCAAACTCATGATCTCCATAATAGGAGGCATCATGGGGGTAATGGTAAAGTGCACACCCAAGCCTATAAATGAGGATTCATTCTTATCAATTGCCCCTCAAATCCTTTGTTGTTGAAGCTTGGTACGAGCGAGAGAGTAAGGATTTTCTCTCATTCTCCTCGATCATGACGGCGACCCAATTGTGCCCGGCCCACCACTACGACCTCGCGCAACTGTAACCGACCTGCCCTACAACCCCGCGCGACTGTACTCGGCCCGCCACTATGATCTCGTGCAACTGTACCCGGCCCGCCCCCGACATACTTCGCCTGCCCACGATGATAATTTAAGAAAAAGATATAAATATAATTTTATAAATAACAAAATTTTAAATTATAATTATAAATGTACATATATAATGAATAATATATATAATTATTATTATATATAGATATTTATATGTAAAAATGAATTATATTATACCTATATTTTATATTTTTTTATAAAAATACATAAAATATAACAATTTAAGTATAAATTATTTGAACTATTATCATAGTTGCCTTTTTTATCATTGGATTGAGTTGTTCCTACTGTCCTTGAGGTCCTAGGTTCAAAACCAGATAGCCGCATTTAAATTTTAAAAAAAATTAACAGTGGACAACCTGATTTTTAAAGTGTTATATGGGCAAAATCATAAATTCACATAGGTTTAGGACACCCTAGTAGTAGGTTTAGGAGACCTACTAAAATGTGGAGAGATGGAATGATTTTATTGTGCTCGATCAGACGGTTGTTGAGTTATGAACTTATGATCTGATGGCTTGTGGAATTTCGAACTCATGATATTCGCAGACCACCGTATTTCTTTATATATGATAGAGAGTATATTTATATGTAATAATGAATTATATTATATCTATATTTATATAATTTTTTATAAAAATACATTAAATATAACAATATAAGTATAAATTATTTGAACTATTATCACAGTTGCCTCATTGTTTCATTGGATTGAGTTGTTCCTCTTGTCCTTGAGGTTCTTGGTTCAAAACCAGATAGCAGCGTTTAAATTAAAATATAATTTTAACAGTCAATCGCTCGATTTTTTAAGAGTTAGTTGGGCAAAATCGTAATTTCACATAGGTTTAGGACACCCTATAGTAGGTTTAGAAGACCTACTAAAATGTGGAGAGATAAAATGATTTTATTGTGCTCGATCAGATGGTTGTTGAATTATGAACTCATGATCAGACGGCTTGTGGAATTTTGAACTCATGATATTCGCAGACCACTGTATTTATTTATATATGATACTGGTGACAGGCACGGGCCTCCGGCCCTCATGCCTCGCGCGACAGTACACGACTAGCAGCGGCGGAATTCGCCCGCCCCCTACGGGAGGCTTCGTCGCCCGCCCCCGGCGGGCTTCGCCGCCCGCCCCCGGCGGATTATTTTAATTATTTTAAATTTAATTGTTTTAAAACTAAATAATTTTGTTTATATTTAAATTTTAAAATTATTAGAAATTAATAATTTATTTATTATTAATTATTTTTTGATTTTTTTAATATTAAAAATTTGAAAAACTGCGTGCGACACGGGCTCCAGCCCCGTGCCGCACGCAGTTTATTCATCGCGGCCGCCGGCAGAGCCGGCGGTAGCCTTCCGGATACACACGGCGGGTTCGCCGGAGGCCGGCGAGTACGCCGGTGGGTGCCGGTCAGGCCGCCGTTGGCTACGCCGGCAGCCGAGATAATAAAAATTTTGTTACTATAAATTTTCGGTGTACTTGTTTTCTGTTCGCACATTGGCATTGAGTAAAGTGAGACCCTTCCAGAGCAGCATTCACCCATGTTTCGAGTGCCAAAGAGGCGAGTGACTGGCTTAACCAGTACGCGCCCGTTTAGGCGCGTAGCGCCTTCATGGGCCACTCTCCTAGTAGGGTCCAGAGACAGATGTCGTGGGTGCGACAGATGTCGTGGGTGCGACAGATGTCGTGGGTGCGACAGATGTCGTGGGTGCGACAGATGTCGTGGGTGCGACAGATGTCGTGGGTGCGACAGATGTCGTGGGTGCGACAGATGTCGTGGGTGCGACAGATGTCGTGGGTGCGACAAATGTCGTGGGTGTTGGATCCCTAGTTGATTTGGGCTAGGTTCACTGACTTAGGATGTGACCCATCATGTATAGCCATGGTCAAGTTTGTGTCCTAGAGTGTAGGACAAGTACTTAGGTTCAACTTTAGATGGACCAGCTTTCAACAAGACCATCAGAGACTTCAGACTTAAAGGATTTAAAGACTAAGTAAAGTGAGTTTGACGTTCGTCGAACTCAGCTCGACGAAAGAAGTTCTGCGCTCGACGATCGTGAGACAATTCTTAGTGCTGAGCTCGACGATCTTAGTTCTCTGTTCGACGAAGACTCAGTCTCTACATCAAGCCAAAATCAGGAGAACTTCCGAATTTTTCTAAGTCCAGCTTCAAGATTTGGTCGACGAATTAGATTCTGAGCTCGACGAACTTGGACCTCAAGTTCTCAACTTCTCAGGTCGACGAAGTCAGCTTCTCAGGTCGACGAAGTCAGCTTCTCAGGTCGACGATTGCAGTACTCTACTCGACGATTTCTGAATTCAGAGGACTCATGTCAACACTTAGGGTTTGTGTCGACATCAGAGGATTTGTGTCGACACCAGGATATTAGTCAACACCAGCTCATGTCGACACCAGAAGATTTGTGTCGATACCAGGATATTAGTCAACACCAGCTCATGTCGACACCAGAAGATTTGAGTCGACACCAAGATCAATCAGTCGACAC
Organism: Platanthera guangdongensis; assembly: GCA_039583875.1. Lineage (NCBI taxonomy): Eukaryota > Viridiplantae > Streptophyta > Magnoliopsida > Asparagales > Orchidaceae > Platanthera > Platanthera guangdongensis. Next base: position 143,309,717 of record CM077165.1, read on the forward strand.
CCACTTATGTCGACACAGAATATCAGCAGATGCAGAATATTTTGACTAAGTCCAGAACTGTTCTCAGCTCGACGAATTTGGTTCTCAGCTCGACGGATGAAGATTGTCTGTTCTATGAATAAAGATTGTCTGGTCGACGAACTCTCTCAAGCTCAGCTCGACGAACTCAATCTCAGCTCGACGAACTCTCTCAAGCTCAGCTCGACGAACTCAAGCTCAGCTAGACGAACTCAATCTCAGATCGATGAATTGTGTTCCCCGTTCGACGATTCCAGATTAGGTTTTCTTCAGTTTCCCATCCCGTTTCTTGGCGATGAATCCGGAGTTATTAATGTCAGATCTTCTCGGAATGTTACCGTTGGAACGCGCATTTACTGTGGATTATTACATGTCGTTTTTCCATGGGACAGTTAGGGAAATTATTGATTGCCGCTTCTTTCCAAGGTCGACTGCAATTACTGCTCGACATTCAAAAATTTTGAATATTACTCAGTCAGAGATAGATACACAGAAAGAAAAGGATCAAGCAACAACGGAGTAATAGAATTACAGTACAGCAAGCATTACAGATAATCAGACAGACACTCAGATTGCACAGAAGAACAGTCATACACAACATCAAAAGTTATTGACTGCAATCAGCCTTGACCAGAGAACATTTTCAAGAAGAAGAAGAACAACAATCAAATACTATCAAGAGTCTTCTTCTTTCCTTCAACTCTACAGGACAACTTCAAAGGACAACAAATCTTCATCTATTAAAGAAGTTCCTGAAGCACTTCTGGTCCAGGCACTCTAGGTCTTTGAAGACCTATCACCCTGAAGCAGTGCTCCAGCATTCCTGATCAATTCAAGATCTCAGGGGGAGCAAAATCTGCTACCATCAATCCACAAGTCTTCTCAGCTGCTTTGAGAAAGAGAAGACACCATCACCTTCTTTCTAATTCCTGTACAGGGTTTTAATTCCCTTCAAAATTATTCCGGTTGCAAGTCTCCTACCAAAAGACTTGAGGTTTTGGTTTTTGAGCAGCTGAACAAAAGCTCATTGGTGTCAGGCACCTGATCAAAAACCTGAGTGGATTCCTACCAGGGTGGTAGAAGAGTGGATGTACCCAGGTTGGGGAACCACTATAAAATTCTTGTGTCGTCTAGTTGCTCTTCTTTTTGTTTTGGTTGTGTTGTTATGTGATTAATAGGTTGTTGTGCTTAGTTTATTTTACTTGCTGACTTGTTCACCTAGGCTTACAACAAAAGTTGTAAAAAGTTTTTATTGAGCACAATACTCTATTCACCGCCCCCCCCCCCCCCTCTAGAGTATTTAAGATCTAACCTGCACTTTCAATTGATATCAAAGCAAGGTTGGTTAAAACATCACACCTTATTGGTTGTACAGGCTAACACTTGAACCACAAATATCCCTCTAGTTAGATCTGTTTGTTTTAAGTTTGTTATTAGATTTATTTCTTCACAAACATGGCTCAAAACAAATACTATGCAAGCATCAGACCTCCAGTGTGCAATCTTAACAAGTTTGCCATCTGGAAGGCATGAATCAGGTTATACATGAACTTTATTGATGAGGATATTTTTTTGTTATCTTGACAGGTGTACCTCCAGCACCTGCAGCTTCTACCAGCACTTTTACCAACATGACTGCAGTGCCCCCTCCAGAAAACAATGATGCCTACAAGAAAGCCAAAATGGCAAATGCTAAGGCAATGAATATCTTGGCTCAGACAATGTCAGATGACATATTCCAAAAGATGGCTGAGTGCACCTCAGCCAAGTCCATTTGGGATTCCCTCAACCAAATGGTAGCTGGCTCTGCAGATGAAAGAAAGGACAGAAGATCCAATCTCATATCCCTGTATGAGAACTTCAAAAAGGATGAGAATGAGTCAGTGGCTGACATGTACAACAGGCTGAGCTCAATCATCAATGAGCTCAAAACCCTGGATAAGGACATCACCTTGACAGAGGTGAATGACAAGATATTGATGTGCTTCCCAAGCTCTTGGGATTCCAGAATCTGGCCTATCAAAGAAGCCAGAAGCCTCAATGAGATATCAGATGAGTCTCTGCTAGGCAAATTGAAATCCTATGAGTAGCTGATCAAATCAAGAGAGGCAGCAGAACAGAAGGAAACAACTCTAGTTAGAAAGGAGCACAGATAGCTAGGAAGGATTTCAGAAGGAAATCGTCCAGACAGGATGATAAGCCCAAGTTTTACAAGACACCAACCAAGGAGGTTGTGTGCTTTGGTTGCAGAAAGCCTGGACACTACATTTCAGAATGTCCAGAAAACCAGAAGAAGGACAAGAGAAGAGAAAAGGACTCCAGGAGAATACACAGTAGCAAACCCTCCTCCAGCAAATATAAAAAGAAAGACAAGGGATTTTTTGCTGAGACTTGGAGTGACACTGAAGAAGAAACATCCTCTTCCAGTTCAAGTGAAGAAGAGGAAGAAGCAAGATCCAAGGAGGTGTGCCTAATGGCAACTGATGCCTCCAGGAGCAATTCTGGATCAGAAGAAGAATCTGAAGATGAAGCTGCCTCAGAATCAGAGGCAGATCAGGTTATTTCTAGTTTTGATTTTAATTCTGATTTATTTAACACTAAATTCAAAACAATGTGCTTAGACTTAATCAACTCAAAAAAGGAAATAAAAACTCTTAGAGAAAGATTAGAAAATATTGAATCAGTTAACTCAGAAAACATAAAGCTAACAGACCAATTAACCCTAGCAAATGAGCAAATAATTAAACTAAAATTTGAATTATGTGAGGCCAAACAACTTGAGCAATCTCTCAATGGGAGAAGCCTCAAGCTGATGGACATTACAAGCACAGTGAATGACATATTAAATGGCAAGCTGGGCTTGGGTGCTTCATCAAGTTTACCCCCCATAATTAAGAAAAATATTCTTACAACCCCCATCAAGTTTATTTCTGCAAAGGGAAAAGAAAAGATAACAAACAAACCATTGACTGAAAACAATCCAAAACCTATAGACAAGAGAAACAGAAACCAGAAAACAGCTAATAAAAACAAAGTTCAGCAGCATTCGTCGAACGCAGATTGATGAAATGTGTCCAGTTCGTCAAACCCAGATCGACGAACGCTGAACGCAAACTTTAGTTATAACAATTCGTCTAACTGCGATCGACGAACTATGTATGGTTCGTCGAGCAGAGGTCGACGAACTTGGGGCACAGAAAATGACTACTGCCATTCTATGAGCAGAGATCGACGATCTCATCCCTATTCGTCGAACTCTGGTCGACGAACTTACAACAATTCGTCGAACCCAGAAAAACCAAACTTAAACTACTTCTCTTATAGAAACTTTAAACCAGCTAATAAGTCATTCAATCCAGTAGCTGATTGGGTAATTCCACCTAGGAGATATCACCCCTTAGGGTATAAATCTCAACCTACATTAGCAGTTATATCTAGTTTTTCTTTTCAACCAAATAAAGTACCCAAGGTAACCTGGGTCAAGAACAATTGAATTTTGTTTTTCTTTGCAGGTACAGGTGAAGAGCTGTCCAAGGATGAGTCAGACCTGGTACTTGGACAGTGGTTGCTCCAAACACATGACAGGCAGCAAGGGCAATCTCTCCAATTACAAGCCCAAGCTAGGACCAAAAGTGATTTTTGGAGATTCAAACAGTGGTCAATCAGAAGGATATGGGACAGTGAAGATTGGATCAGTGACCTTCAAGAAAGTAACATATGTAAGAGGACTTAAACATAACCTTATATCTATAAGTCAATTATGTGATGAAGGTTATCAGGTACATTTTAACTCTACTTCCTGTTCTATTATTGATAATAAAAACAAAACTATTTTAATTGGACTTAGACAAGGCAACATATACCTAGTAGATTTCATTTCTGCCACAACTAATATCTGCTTACTGAATGTTACTAGTAATCAAAATGAGTTATGACATAAAAGATTAGGACATGTAAATCTTAAGAATATATCTAGGTTATCTAAAGACAACCTTGTTAGAGGTTTACCTTCTGGCCTCTACAAGAAGGAAAGCCTATGCAGGGCTTGTCAATTAGGCAAGCAAACCAAGACTAGCTTTAAATCCATTAATAAAAGTGATTCACCTAGGATATTGTATTTGCTTCATGTGGATCTATTTAGACCCATTGCAGTACAAAGCCTAGGAGGGAAGTCTTATACTTTAGTGATTATTGATGACTTCTCTAAATTCAGTTGGGTAGCCTTTCTGAGAGCTAAGTCAGATATATTTAAGGTTCTTACTGATTTTCTTAGGACCATACAGATTGAGTTCTCTACTCATGTTGCATTGATCAGAAGTGATCATGGCACAGAGTTTTAGTCTCTTCTTATGCATGAGTTCTGTGAGAAGGAAGGTATCAGGCAATGCTTCTCAGCTCCTAGAACTCCCCAACAAAATGGGGTTGTTGAAAGGAAAAATAGGACACTCATTGAATCTGCAGGCACATTATTGTCAGATGTTTACATGCCTCTATTCTTTTGGGCAGAAGATGTAAATACTGCCAACTATGTCCTGAATAGAAGCCTTATACATAAGATAAAAAATAAGACCCCCTATGAATTACTTAAAGGGAAGAAACCTAAAGTCACAACTTTAAAGTTTTTGGTTGTATTTGTTACATTCACACAAATAACAAGAGATACATTAGAAAGTTTGAGGCTAAGGCTGAAGAAGGGATTTTTCTAGGATATTCCCAAGTAAGCAAGGCCTATAGGGTTTTTAATAAATCCACCCTTAAAATTGAAGAGTCTATCCATGTATCTTTTGATGAAGCTAACATGTCATATAAGGAGAAAGAAATTTCTACCATAAGCTTTTTGCATGTTCCACCATTGTGTGAGTCTATGGATGGACTAAACCTTACCTAAGAGGTATCAAACCATCCTACTCCACAGGTTGCTGAAGATAGTGAAGAAGAAGTCCAAGAGGAAGTGGCTGAACTTCCCACAACAGCTAATATCATTCCCCAAGAGGAATTAATTACAGAAGTTATTGCTCAACCAACTCCACCAACTGATCTTGTCACACTTAGAGATCACCCCAGATCTCAAGTGATTGGAGACATTTCAGCAGGTGTGCAGACAAGGCATCAACTCAACCAAGACTTGATGCATGCATATTTTCTCTCTCAAATTGAACCTCTCACCATCCATGAAACAGAGCAAGATCCCCACTGGATCATTGCAATGCAAGAGGAACTAAATCAGTTTGAGAGATGTAGAGTTTGGGATTTGATTCCAAGACCCCATAACTACCCAATTATTGGAACCAAATGGGTCTACAGGAACAAGTTGGATGCTCAAGGCAACATAGTGAGAAACAAGGCTAGGCTTGTTGCTCAAGGCTACAGGCAAGAGGAAGGAATTGACTATGACCAAACTTTTACCCCTGTTGCAAGGTTAGAGGCCATAAGAATATTCCTTGCCTATGCAGCTCACAAGAGATTCGAGGTCTACCAAATGGATGTCAAGAGTGCATTCTTGAATGGAGTACTTCAAGAAGAGGTTTATGTAGAACAACCTCCAGGTTTTATCTCTCTAACTTATCCCTCTTTTGTATTTAAATTGCATAAAGCTCTCTATGGTTTAAAGCAAGCTGCAAGAGCTTGGTATGAGACCTTAGCAAGCTATCTTTTAGAGCATAAATTTACAAGAGGAACTATAGATAAAACACTTTTCACTAGACATCATAAGGACCAAATTTTATTAGTACAAATATATGTGGATGACATCATTTTTGGGTCTACTGATCCCAAATTGTGCAAGAGGTTTGCTGACCTCATGCATTCTAAATTTGAGATGAGTAGCATGTGTGAGCTTTCCTACTTCCTTGGTCTCCAAGTGAAGCAGCTCCCTGATGGTATCTTCCTCTCTCAAGCTAAGTATGCTAAAGAGCTTATCAAAAAGTTTGAAATGAGTGATGCTTTAGGAATGAAAACACCTGTGGCTACAAATGCTGTTGTGGATTCTAATGCAGCAGGAAAACCTGTAGATCAAAAAAATTATAGGGCAATTATTGGTTCCCTATTATACCTAACAGCTAGAAGACCTGATATAATGTTTTCCACATGCCTTTGTGCTAGGTTCCAAGTTAACCCTAAAGAATCTCACCTTATTTTCCTAAAAAGAATTTTGAGATATATAAAGAGTTGCCCTAATCTAGGACTCTGGTATCCTGCAGAGTCAGAGTTTAAGTTAACTTGATACTCAGATGCTGACTATGCTGGATATAGAGTGGACAGGAAGAGTATCTCTGGAACTTGCCAGTTCCTGGGTATGAGACTTGTCTCCTGGTTTTGTAAAAAGCAGACATTTGTGTCTACATCAACTGCAGAAGCAGAATACATGGCTGCTGGCAGCTGCTGTTCACAGATGTTATGGATACAAAATCAACTCTTAGACTATGGTGTCAACTTAAATAATTCAACATTATTTTGTGATAATACTAGTGTTATTGCTATTGCACAGAATCCAGTTCACCATTCTAGGACTAAACATATTGAAATAAGATATCATTTCATTAGAGATAATGTAGACAAAAAGAAGATTAACTTAATCCATATTCCTACTAATTTATAGAGAGCAGACATTTTCACCAAGCCCTTGGATGAGAAAACTCATATGTTCTTTATAAATCAACTGGGAATGATTAATGAAGAAGAGTTAACCTAGTTTCTGTCTGCATTCGACGAATTTTCCAGAGTTCGTCGAACAGAGTTCGACGAATTAGGGAAAGTTTGAGAGATTCTCGTCGAACGGAGATCGACGAATTCTCTGTGTGGAAATAATTTTCGTCGACCGGAGATCGACGAACTTTGCTTCAGAAGAAATTTCGTCGAACGGAGTTCGACGAACTGTTTTCGATTCTTCTGGATGAGATCGACAAATTATTTGTCTATAATTTATTTTGTCGAGCTCAGTTCGAAGAATTTTTCTTTTTCGTGGAGCGGAGATTGTCGATTCACATTCTGAAAATCTTATATCTAGGTTTTCTTCGACCTCCATCCTGCACTTTAAGTTCCTTTGCTCTTAATCGTCGTTTTTCTCTGTGTTTTTCTTGCAGATCATCAATGGCGATTCCCACGGGAGCTTTGGTTGCGATGAAGTTTGATACTGGATTCGACATGGATTTTGAGTCTTTCCAACATTCTGACCCTATTTTCCTCTACATCTTGGAACTGCTGGAAGAACTCAATCTAAAGGATTTCATGACCAGACGGATTAAACTACATGCGACTGAAATAAGAGAATGGTTATATACATCTACTGTTTCTGAAGAAGATTTTCTGACAGGCAATATCGGGAGTCATGCTATTCTGCTATCTCCCGCAAATCTCTCTGAGATTTTTGGCTTAGTAAATGGAGAAGATAATATAGAAATGTATTCTGAGGAATTTGGTGATATGCTGAAGCTAATGGGGTTTATAGGAAGCAACCCTAACAAACTGTTGAAGAAGCAACTGTCCGCCGCCTACCAGTTTCTGGCGGACATTATAGGGAAAGTGCTGATGGGCAAGCACTCAGCGCATGATTACATAACCCGCTACCAATTCCTGGTTATGTGCGCCGTGGTGAACAAGAGACGGGTCAACTAGGGCACAATCTTCTTTGAATTGATAAAGAAAAAGAATATCAAAAAGGAAGTCTGCTTCGGCAGAATTTTGGGAATTTTCCTTCAAGAGAAGGCTGGTGAATGCATGTCTCCCCGACCATCTTCATCAATGCTAGCAAGCGTCTCACTTGCGTTTTGTTTGGCAGATGGGAGAGGACCATCTCCAAGCCCTCAAAGGCTTCCTCCTCCTCCATCCAAACTTCTGAGAGCACCAGGGCTGTCAAGGCCACTCCCCTCCCTGCAGAAGAGGTCATTCCATCTCAACCATCTCTTCCTGCACAACTTCCAGCAAAACAACTCCCTTCCCCCTCCATTCCTTCTACCACACCTAAATCTCCACAACATACTTATGTGCCTACTCCTCCTCCATCTCCACCACTTGACATTACCAACATCCTAACTCCTCCAGCTTCACCTCACTCACATATTCCTCCACCTCCGCAGTCTCCTCTTCCCCAACACTTATCCTCCATTTCATCTTATAACATACCCACAGACTCTGCCACACCAGATGTCCTTCCTCCTCTATCCCCTCCATCTATTCTTCCTACATCATCTACTTCTCTACCTTCATCCACTCTCTCTCCATCTCTAGAATCCCCCACTGTATCTACACTCATATCCCTGCTCACTCCTCTCATCAAATCCCTATTCACAGAGGTCATTACACCTCTTGTGAATTACATCAATTCTTTATCTACACAAGTTTCCCTTCTCTCTGCTGCCCCCTCTTCATTCAGGGGCCTAGCTCCAGGTATTCCTGAACCCAGACAGGTGGAGATGCTCAGTGATGAAGTTGCAGCAGATACAGATGCAGCAGCAGCAGTCACAGCAGAAGTTCCCTCTACAGCAGATGTAGTTTCTGATATAGATGCGGAAATTTTGACAGATTTTGATTCTGAGATGATTAAGTTAATTCATTTTATGGACACTGACATTGATTTGGATGAGTCAGTTGAACAAATAAAAACTGTTGGTGATTTCACTCTGAATCCCACAGTTAATCTACCAGAATTACTGGACATTTTTGATATTGTACATATGCAATTCTTTTTAGCAGATTTTACTAAGCCACATTTGGCTATTGTACCCTACACCTCTCCAGTTAGTCCAGCAGTTGCTAAGCAACTCTGTGACAATTTTGCTTTCTCAGCTTTAGCTTCCATCTCTGCAGCTAGCCCAGAGGTCATTCTAGAAGATATTCCAGCCCCAACTTTTGTTATGGATGACTCTCCCCTGCCAGATTTTGATGAGCTTATCCAGGCTGACATTGAAGAAGAGAATAAGGCAGCAGCTGAAAGCTCTGCCCCCATTGTTTCTGATTCCTTTACAGTCCCCTCTTCTATTGTTGCTGAAACCCCAGTTCCTGAACCTTCCGCCCCTTCTACAGAAAAAGTTGTTATTTCTGATAAAGCTTTAAAAGCTTTGGATGCCTTGTATGATAACCCTCAGGGTTCAGATTCTGACAGTGATGATGATGATGATGATTCTGATGAAGATGCTGTCAGTAAGAAAAAGAAGATATTATTAAAGAAAAGGAAGGCTCCTCCTCCTCCAGCTCCTAAGCCAAATCCCTCTGCAGACACTCTTTACTACATCCTACATAATGTTACTCCATAAAAAGGGATGCCTGCATGGATGTGGCTATCCAAGAACCAACAGAAGGAAAGGAAGAGAAGCAGGAGATATTCCCCTCCTCCAGTGCACAGATTCAGAAAGGATCCTCCTCCTCCTCCTCCTCCAGCTGGTGCCTCTGGCTCTAGCTCCCAGAGATCTTCCCCAATGCAAACATATCAGAGACAGTCAGGGAGATCATCTGGAAGTGGCCAGCAGAGGCAACCATCCTTAGGTAGTCATCAACAGCATCAGCAGCAGCAGCAAAAAAACATCTGAAGTACAAAAAGCTGAAAGTCCAAAAAGACCCTACTCTCCTCCAATCCCATTTGAAGATCCTGAAACTGCAAACACTGCAAGAATGGCTAGATACCAGGAGCTGATTGGACTATCCTTGATCAATAAAGCCAAAGCAGAAGGAAAAGATATCTCTGGATTTTCAACAATGTCAAAGTATAGAAAGGAAGAATTGAAAAGATTTGACAAAGGCAATAAGTTGTTTAATGTTGATGATTATATGAAACTTCATCCAGAAGTAGTTGTCCCCAGAGCTACATCATTGAATATTATTGGGGCAGCTGATATGACTATGACAAAGGCTCATGCTCAAGATCCTAAGAGAGAAATCATCTTCAAGAAGCCAGGTGAGAAACCATCAGAAGACAGGTCCAAGCAGAAGAAGCCAAAGAAGTAATCTTCTTATTGTTTCAATTTATGTCTGTTTTTCTTGTTTTTCAAACTATGTTATCTGTTTAAACAAAGCTGTGTATATATATATATATATATGTTGCATGTGTTGGTAAATCTCTACCAGATATATCTCTCTTCCTGCTTTGTTTATTTCCTTGTTTCTGCTTTGAGTCTCTGTTAGTGACCTCATCCAAATAGGGGGAGATTGTTGGATCCCTAGTTGATTTAGGCTAGGTTCACTGACTTAGGATGTGACCCATCATGTATAGCCAGGGTCAAGTTTGTGTTCTAGTGTCTAGGACAAGTCCTTAGGTTCTACTTCAGATGGACCAGCTTTCAACAAGACCATCAGAGACTTCAGACTTAGAGGATTTCAAGACTAAGTAAAGTGAGTTCGACGTTCGTCGAACTCAGCTCAACGAAAGAAGTTTTGCGCTCGACGATCGTGAGACAATTCTTAGTGCTGAGCTCGACGACCTTAGTTCTCTGTTCGACGAAGACTCAGTCTCTACATCAAGCCAAAATCAGGAGAACTTCGGAATTTTTCTAAGTCCAGCTTCAAGCTTTGGTCGACGAATTAGATTCTGAGCTCGACGAACTTCGACCTCAAGTTCTCAACTTCTCAAGTCGACGAAGTCAGCTTCTCAGGTCGACGAAGTCAGCTTCTCAGGTCGACGACTGCAGTACTCTACTCGATGATTTCTGAATTCAGAGGACTCATGTCGACACTTAGGGTTTGTGTCGACACCAGAGGATTTGTGTCGACACCAGGATATTAGTCAACACTAGTTCATGTTGACACCAGAATATTTATGTCGACACCAGGATATTAGTCAACACCAGCTCATGTCGACACCAGAAAATTTGAGTCGACACCAAGATCAATCAGTCGACACCAATTTATGTCGACACAGAATATCAGCAGATGTAGAATATTTTGACTAAGTCCAGAACTGTTCTCAGCTCGACGAATTTGGTTCTCAGCTCGACGAATGAAGATTGTCTGTTCAACGAATAAAGATTCTCTGGTCAACGAACTCTCTCAAGCTTAGCTCGACGAACTCAAGCTCAGCTCGACGAACTCTCTCAAGCTTAGCTCGACAAACTCAAGCTCAGCTCGACGAACTCAATCTCAGCTCGACGAATTGTGTTCTCGTTCGACGATTCCAGATTAGGTTTTCTTCAGTTTCCCGTCCCGTTTCTTGGCGATGAATCTGGAGTTATTAATGTCAGATCTTCTCGGAATGTTACCGTTAGAACGCGCATTGATTATGGATTATTACATGCCGTTTTTCCATGGGACAGTTAGGGAAATTATTGATTGCCGCTTCTTTCCAAAGTCGACTGCAATTACTGCTCGACATTCAAAAATTTTGAATGTTCCTCAGTCAGAGATAGATAAACAGAAAGAAAAGGATCAACAACAATAGAGTAATAGAATTACAGTACAGCAAGTAATACAGACAATCAGACAGACACTCAGATTACACAGAAGAACAGTCATACACAACATCAAAAGTTCTTGACTGCAATCAGCCTTGACCAGAGAACATTTTCAAGAAGAAGAAGAATAATCAAATACTATCAAGAGTCTTCTTCTTTCCTTAAACTCTACAGGACAACTTCAAAAGACAACAAATCTTCATCTGTTAAAGAAGATCCTGAAGCACTTCTGGTCCAGGCACTCTAGGTCTTTGAAGACCTATCATCCTGAAGCAGTGCTTCAATATTCCTGATCAATTCAAGATCTCAGGGGGAGCAAAATCTGCTACCATCAATCCACAAGTCTTCTCAGCTGCTTTGAGAAAGAGAAAACACCATCACCTTCTTTCCAATTCCTGTACAGGGTTTTAATTCCCTTCAAAATTATTCTGGTTGCAAGTTTCCTACCAAAAGACTTGAGGTTTTGGTTTTTGAGCACCTGAACAAAAGCTCATTGGTGTCAGGCACCTGATCAAAAACCTGAGTGGATTCCTACCAGGGTGGTAGAAGAGTGGATGTACCCAGGTTGGGGAACCACTATAAAATTCTTGTGTCGTCTGGTTGCTCTTCTTTTTGTTTTGGCTGTGTTGTTCTGTGATTAATAGGTTGTCGTGCTTAGTTTATTTTACTTGTTGACTTGTTCACCTAGGCTTATAACAAAAGTTGTAATAAGTTTTTAGTGAGCATAATACTCTATTCACCCCCCTCCCCCTCTAGAGTATTTCAGATCTAACCTGCACTTTCAGTGGGTGCGACAAATGATGTTATAACAATATAAGTTCTTTACAAAGCACATTAACAAAAAACATACATGCGTCTTACCTGAACATATACCACAATTGATATCCTCATACCCATCATTTTTAACCCAAATGAAGTGTAGTCTTTTAATCATCTAACAAAACGTATGATCTGCAAAATAGACATTTTTAAAAAATAAGTACATTAATTTTAAATTTCAGTCTTTCTGCAAAAAATAAATCTGCAATGACAAAGAATATCAGAACTTTACTGTACCTTGTGCATTGTTCAATCAGAGGCAGCATGAGATCATACGCAGCGGGATCTTGAAAATATAGCTAAAAACAATCAACGTCATGATTCTGCAGTGAGCAATGAAAATGAATCTTTATTTTAGTCTTCGACCAATTGAAGTAGTTCTTATTTATGAAATAAAATTTATTTGTATTTGATATCATACCGTGCTTCTCATTGTTGTGGAGTCAACTCGATCAAATATTTCTCTAAATACCACGTTTTTAGTGAACACGCCTTCATGACACTCGATAACATAGTTTTTTACTAATACTCTTGTGGTATGTGTTGAACCCCTCGAGATAAAGCAACGTACAATTAACCATGACTGAATACATGATTTGGAAGATAGATCCCGACATTCCCTATTGTCTGTCCCTGAGACTTGTTAATTGTTAAAGCGAAGCTCAATCTGACAGGAAATTATTTTCTCGTTAGTTCAAACGGCATCTTGTAATCCTCTGCACTCTTAAGTGGTATGCATGGAATAAAAACTCTTAAACCCTTGAAATGTCCTACCAATATATTTGTCTCAATGATATTTCTTCCAAATCAACGACATATTAGTCTAGTGTCGTTGCATAATCCATTTTTTGGATCTATATTTCGGAGCAGCATAATGGAGCAACCACGCTTCAATGTTAGTTTGTGCGGGGGTAGATTTTCGGGATTAATTGAGTTTAAAAATTCTGGGAGATATAAGTTATGGTTATCATCAGAGACAGAGTCAAAAGAATAGTAAGTTGTACTATCCCCCAGGAACATAAACATGCATTTTTCATTCAGGTTATTAACATCTTCATTCAATGGAGTTATCAGGGCCCTTGTCTCCATGTACTCGACATCATTACTGTCGATATTGTACATTTGCATATTATGGAAAACAAAATTTATTAAATCATCAACTGAATGCTCTCCTTCCCAAGGCAAAACAATTGTGTCAAGAAGCCGAATCATATCATTCTCTACTGTTGGCTCCTCGCCATTTCCAACCCTGAGCAAGTATTATGCAAATTGGATGTCATTGCGTGCCCTCATATTTTCTGTTAGTTTAAGCAACTTCACTTTTGTCCATAAGAAAGACTCAATGATGCTTGACCTAATTATCTCCAGTCTTGTACCATTCACAACGACGGGTGCAACCTGTTTATAAGAACCTTTCCACCAAAAGGTTTGTCATTTCCCAGCACATCTCGCAATGTACGGTCTAGTATTTCAAAAGTTTTCTTGTTTGTCATGGGCGCCTCATCCCAGATAATTACAGATGAAAGTTTGGCCAGTTTGCACATATCTGATTGTTTACTGAAACCACAATTCAATACGTTTTCGATTTTAATTGGTATTTTGAATTGAGAGTGTGCAGTGCAGCCACCCGGAAGCAAATTTGCTGATATACCAGAAGTTGCAGTAGCTATAATAATGCATCCTTCTTTACGGAAAATTGCTAATATAGACCGGTAGAGGAAAGTTTTACCAGTCCCACCAGGGCCGTCAACAAAAAAAATAGCTCTGTTTCCTTCTACTATACTTTTGCATATAGTGTTGTACGCAATTTGTTGTCCATTATTCAAAAGTGCCGTCGAATGTAAATACACATCGGATATTGGAATTGAGAGTTTGTTGTCAATCAAACCGGATAAGTCTACCGAATATTGTATGCCCTCGCTTAATCTTAGCAAGTCAAAGTCTTTAGTGCTTTTATTATATTGTTCGAAAATATTGTTTAGCTCACAAAGTAATCTATTAATTAAGAAATTAATGTTTGAAGTGTTGGTGCTACCGTAATCTTCGATCATTGTCATATGATTTTCTTCCCAGAGTGTCATGACCCCAGTCGGATGACAATACAACAATATTGTTGCAAATAATCTTCGTAATGCATGAGGCATTTTGAAATTTCTGGCTTCAGCCAGACATTCTCTAATGTTGTTGTCTTCTTCAAGCAACCTGTGCTTCTCAGCAGCTTCTTAGAATGTTGCACAACGATGCTCATTGACAGTATATAGGTTATCAAATGATGTTGGTGCTGGAATGTGGTTTAGTAGGAGACGCAAGTAGAATCGCTCTCCCTCCGTTGGTGATATAGCGTAAATGCGACCAATGACTATTCGATTCCTGCGTCTTTTTATCCATCTCCTTGTTGGACTAAGCCATCGGTAGTGTCTTGCGAAGTCCACATATAAATATTGTGTGGATTCTAACTCGTCGTTGTATACTTTGAAGAACTCTGTTAACATTGTTCGTGAATTACGTTCATCAGCGAGCACATTAGAGACAGTCTGATTAGCTTGAAACCTAACTTGATGTTGATTAGGTAGATGGATTTGTAATCTTACAACTGAAGGATGTGTTTGATACAAATGGTATTTGAACAACCTCCATGAAGCTTCGGGAGGGCAAATCCAACGTCCATCGACGTATTTACTTACTTCGTCATAGTTCTGACCCAAGCGTACTTCAAATGCAACCCAGTTGGGACCCTTGTATACGTACTTGTATAGGTATTTGATGCTCTTAATGCTACTGCATATTTCTACGTTTATATGGCAATCATATTTGAGTAGAAGCCAGGGGTTGTACGGAACGACCCAGCCATTATCGATTACCAAGTTGTCATCACGACCCAGTGTTATTCTCATGTCATCGTCCCGGCGACGGTATAGGGGATACAAATCAATTTCGTGTGTTGTGCTTTCAATGAAAGGTTTTGGGAATCCCTTTTTGCAAACATTATTTTGCATGCATTGTGTGTTCGGTCTCAATCGTCCACACGGCCCGTGTATCATATGTTTAAGTACTGCATTATATAGCTCGGGTTCTTCTGTTTCTATCGGTATTTCTGCTCGTACGACCCCGTCATAATCGTCTGGACTATTAAGCCTATCGTGCTCGTTGAAAATAAATAGCATATGTGCATGTGGTAGTCCACGCTTTTGAAACTCAACAACATGAACGTGAGCAACCACTCTACCAAGAACGCCTTTGTGGAAAACATCGTCCTTTAAACATTCTAGCGAAAATAATATTTTTACGTCAAATAATAATTTTTTTACGATAATATTCCTCCACCTCCACCGTCTCCACCGTCTACTCCAAGAACTGCAGCCATTTTCTTCATCTTGGCCGCCGGCGTAGCCAACGGCGGCCTGACAGGCACCCACCGGCGGACTCACCGGCCTCCGTTGAATCCATCGTGTATAGCCCGGCAGGCTACCGTCGGCTCTGCCGGTGGCCGCGATGAATAAACTGCGTGCGGCACGGGCTCCGGCCCATGCCGCACGCAGTTTTTTAAAATTTTAATTTTAAACAAATCAAAAAATAATTAATAATAAATAAATTATTAATTTCTAATAATTTTAAAATTAAAATATGAACAAAATTATTTAGTTTTAAAACAATTAAATTTAAAATTAGGCAAAATTTGATAATTTTGCCTAATTAAAACAATCCGCCGGGGGCTGGCGTCGCCACCCGCCGTGGGGGGGCGGGCGGCGAAGCCCGTCGTGGGGGATGGGCGAAGCCCGCCGCTGCTGTTCGTGTACTGTCGCGCGGGGCACGAGCACCGGAGGCCCGTACCGGTCACCAGTATCATATATAAAGAAATACTGTGGTCTGCGAATATCATGAGTTCAAAATTCCACAAGCCGTCAGATCATGAGTTCATAATTCAACAACCGTCTAATCCAGCACAATAAAATCATTTCATCTCTCCACATTTTAGTAGGTCTTTTAAGCCTACTATAGGGTGTCTTAAACCTATGTGAAATTACAATTTTGTCCAACTAACTCTTAAAAAATCGGACGGTTGGCTATTAAAATTATATTTTAATTTAAACGTTGCTATCTGATTTTGAACTCAGAACCTCAAGGACAGTACGAACAACTCAATCCAATAAGACAAGCAGGCAACTGTGATAATAGTTCAAATAATTTATACTTATATTGTTATATTTTATGTATTTTATAAAAAAATTATATAAATATAGGTATAATATAATTCATTATTACATATAAATATACTCTCTATCATATATAAATAAATACGGTGGTCTGCAAATATCATGAGTTCGAAATTCTACAAGCCGTCAGATCATAAGTTCATAATTCAACAACCGTCTGATCGAACACAATAAAACTATTCCATATCTCCACATTTTAGTAGATCTCCTAAACCTACTACTAGGGTGTCCTAAACCTATGTGAATTTACGATTTTGCCCTTATAACTCTTTAAAAATCAGGTTGTTGGCTGTTAAAATTATATTTTAATTTAAACGCGGCTATCTGGTTTTGAACCCAGTACCTCAAGGACAGGAGGAACAACTCAATCCAATGATACAAAAAGGCAACTATGATAATAATTCAAATAATTTATACTTAAATTGTTATATTTTATGTATTTTTATAAAAAAAAAATTATATAAATATAGTTATAATATAATTCATTTTTACATATAAATATCTATATATAATAATAATTATAATTAAAAATTTTGTTATTTATAAAATTATATTTATATCTTTTTCTTAAATTATCATCGTGGGCGGACGAAGTCCGTCGGGGTGGGCCGGGTACAGTTGCGCGAGATCATAGTGACGGGCCGAGTACAGTCACGCGGGGCTGTAGGGCGGGTCGGGTACAGTTGCGCGAGGTCGTAGTGGCGGGCCGGACACAATTGGGTCGTCGTCATGGTCGAGGAGAATGAGAGAAAATCCTTACTCTCTCGCTCGTACCAACCTTCAACAACAAAGGATTTGGGGGGCTATTGATAAGAATGATTCCTCATTTATAGACTTGGGTGTGCACTTAATCATCTCCTCCATGATCCCTCCAATTGTGGAGATCAAGGGTTTGACTGGTCAACTCACTCCTCCATGATCTCCACCACAATAGGAGAGATTATGGTGGCCTCCCACTCAACAACTATCGCCGGCCGCCACCGCCGCCGCCCGCTGGCCACCGCTCGCCGCCACCGCCTGCGGCCGCCCGCCGCCGCTAAAATTATTTTATGATTTTTCAATTTTGTCATTTGTAATGATTATAGATTAATTAAAAAGGTAAAATGTAACACATACCTTTCAATATAGAGTTATTAAAAAGGGTAAATTGAATTATAATAAAATAATTTGACATACTTTATCACTTTTCATTTATATTTTTTAAAAAAATGATCACCTCTTTCAATTGAGTCATTACAATGCATAAAATTTAATATCATGACATAATTTGTTTGATTTTATCTTTTTCCATTCATATTCATAAAGGAAGGGACGATTTGTGAACTAGAGAAACTTAGAGGGGAGGTAAATGTAATTTCTAAAGACAGAGGTGTTGGCAACAAAAAATATCCTCAAGTCCACATTTGCTCAAGCTGAAAGATGGAGTAAAATTGTTGAGTGGCCAGTTACTTTGAGTCATGAGTAAAGGAGATGTTTGGGGCTAGAAAAATTAAAGGAGGTTTGGAGCTAGAAAAAGGAGGCCGCAGCTAGAAAGGGGAGGTTGCTAGGTCGCCGAAAAGAGGTCGTACAGTCACATCAATTGAGACCGTAGTTTTTGGCCTCCCTCACCCTCCTCCCTCTGGTCTGGATCTCGCCACTATTTTATAGGAATCTGAGTCTGACAGGACGAGGAGGCTCAAGAATCTCGGGCAACTCGAAAAGGGCAGTCATCGTGGTCACCGTGGCTAAGGAAAGGCTGACCGCGATCAAGTGTGATAGTACCTGGCCGGCGGTGGCCCTGCCCGCCGGTCGCCGGACAACCCCCGGAGGGTTCGCCAGAGTTCGGCGTACCCGCCGGTGGGCGTCGGTCAGGTGGCCGGCGGCTCCGCCGGCGGCGGCATTGGAAAGTGGGGGGAGGGATATATATATATGTATGTATACAAATATTCATCTATATATATATATATATACATATATACATATACATATACATATATATATATACATATATATATACATATATATATATACATATATATATATACATATATATATATACATATATATATATACATATATATATATATATATATATATATATATATATATATATATATATGCATACCTATATGTATATATGCATACCTATATGTATATATGCATACATATATGTATATATGCATACATATATGTATATATATACATACATCTGTATATATATATACATACATCTGTATATGTATGTATATATATATATCTTTACAATATAATACAATATACATATCTCCAATCACACCATGAAACTCATCTGGACCGTCCGATCAAACTCCATCAAATATGGGCCGTTGGATTCAAAACCGAATGCCTGCAACTATCCAAATAAAAAAAACTTACTGTTCATGCACGTTTCAGCCCCGATACCGCCCCTCCCGCATCCCGCCCCCATGGCTTTAGCCCGCCGCCGGCGGCCTGCCCGCCGCCCACCGGCGGGTTCGCCGCCCTCCGGCAAACCCGCCGGGGGTGGTCCGGCGGCGAGCGGGCAGGGCCACCGCCGGCGGTGGCCCTGCCCGCTCGCCGCCGGACAACCCCCGGCTGGTTCGCCGGAGGGCGGCGAACCCGCCGGTGGGCGGCGGGCAGGCCACCGGCGGCTCCGCCGCCGACGACGGGCTGAAGCCGTGGCTGGCGGGATGCGGGAGGGTTTTTTTTTCTTTTTTTTTATTTAATAATTATTATGTTTTAATAATTATTATATTTTTTTAAATAACTGTAAGCCCTGGGGGCGGGCGAAGCCCGTAGGGGGGCGGGCGAAGCCCGCCGGGGGGTCAGCCCGCTTGAGCGGGCGAAGCCCGCTTGATTGCGGGCGAAGCCCGCTTGATTGCGGGCGAAGCCCGCTTGATTGCGGGCGAAGCCCGCTTGATTGCGGGCGAAGCCCGCTTGATTGCGGGCGACGCCCGCTTGATTGCGGGCGACGCCCGCTTGATTGCGGGCGACGCCCGCTTGATTGCGGGCGACGCCCGCTTGATTGCGGGCGACGCCCGCTTGATTGCGGGCGACGCCCGCTTGATTGCGGGCGACGCCCGCTTGATTGCGGGCGACGCCCGCTTGATTGCGGGCGACGCCCGCTTGATTGCGGGCGACGCCCGCTTGATTGCGGGCGACGCCCGCTTGATTGCGGGCGACGCCCGCTTGATTGCGGGCGACGCCCGCTTGATTGCGGGCGACGCCCGCTTGATTGCGGGCGACGCCCGCTTGATTGCGGGCGACGCCCGCTTGATTGCGGGCGAACGGGCGACGCCCGCTTGATTGCGGGCGAACGGGCGGAGCCCGTTCGAAGATGCTAGTATATATATTATATATATATATATATATATATATATATATATATATATATATATATAT
Source organism: Platanthera guangdongensis (assembly GCA_039583875.1). NCBI lineage: Eukaryota > Viridiplantae > Streptophyta > Magnoliopsida > Asparagales > Orchidaceae > Platanthera > Platanthera guangdongensis. The sequence continues at coordinate 143,329,524 of CM077165.1, forward strand.
ATATATATATATATATATATATATCGATGCGGGCTCCGCCCGCATTCCAGGCGAGCTCTGCCAGCATTCCAGCATCTATGCCGAAGGGCAATTTTGGAAAAAGAAAAATTGCGCAAATAGCCAAACGAAAAATTATATGATATAATTTAAATTAATTTTTATTGCCTCTCTTTTCATAAAATGTCGCAGCCCCCCTTCTTCTCTTTTCATAAAATGTCGCAGCCCCCACCTTCTCTTTTTTTTCTCATTATCCCCCCTCTCTCCCCTCTTAAAGTGACTTGACCACACAACATCTTCATCTTTCTCCTCTCTCTCCCTCTCTCTCATAGATTTAAGATACCTATTTATATTCACTTTTTTATCACTTTCTCTCTCCTCAAATTTTTTTTCTCTTTTTTCATCAAATGGATGAGAAAAAAATGAAGATCTTTGATCGAACGGTTTAGGTTGGTTGTGTGGTGTGCTCTCAAATATGTATATTGATACAATGTATTAAATATATATATACACACACAAAGAAGTATCGTTTTTTACATACATTCGAGATTGCACGGTGTAACATCCGAGATCCTCCAAATCAATCTTGACCGACCGTGTTTTACATATATATATATATATATACAAACAATATGCAATGATAAAAAAATATTATTTTAAGAAAATTATATGATAAGAAAAATATTAAGAATCGCCGGGAGCGGCGGGCTCGCCTACCGCAGACTGGGTTCGGGATCAAATAAGAGTCATTGGATCATGAGAGAGAGCATGAGATGAGGAAAGAGGATAGAGAGTGAAGGGAGAGAGAGAAAGAGAGAGAAGGGAGGAGAGAGAGAGAGTGGAGAAGAGAGAAAGGGAGGAGATGGCGGAAGGGAGAGGAGAAAGGGGGAGAGGGAGATGGGAAAGAGAGGGAAAAAAGAGAAAGAGGAAGATTGCGTGAAATTAATGTTTTTATGACAAAACGCAATTGTTTTATAAAATAAAAAATGTAATATTGATTTATATTTTTTTATGGTCATTTTGAGTACTCATATGTATATATTGCGGGCACTGCCCGTCTTGATGTGGGTGCATCCCGCTTTGATGCGGGCGCATCCTACTTTGATGCGGGCGCAAGCCGCAACGACGCATCGAGAACGGGAGAAACCCGTTCGGAGGCGGGCGAAGCAGCCTGGATGCGGCCGAAGGCCGCCCGAGAGGATCAAGCATGGACGTAGCCCGTGCGAAGATGCTCTTTATTATATAAAGCAATATAGTTATTTAGAGACACACCATAAAACAAACAAGAGCCATTGGATCATGAGAGAGAATATGAGATGGGGAAGAGAGTTGGGAGAGAGAGAGAAAGAGAGAGAGAGGGGGGAGGAGAGAGGGAGAGAAATGGGGAGAGATGGCGGAAGGGAGAGGAGAAGGGAGGAGTGAGGAGGAGGAGAGAGAAAGGGAGAGAGATGGGGAAGGGAGAGAAAGAAGAGCTAGAGAAATATTGCGTGGAATTAATGTTTTTACGATAAAACTTAATTTTTTTATAAAATAAAAAATTGTAATATTGATTTATATATTTTTACGGTCATTTTGAGTACTCTTATGTATATATTGCGGGCACTACCCGTCTTGATGTGGGTGCATTCCGATTTGATGTGGGTGCAGCCCGCAACGACGCATCGAGCACGGGAGAAGCCCGTTCGGAGGCGGGCAAAGCCCGCCTGGATGCGGTCGAAGGCCGCCCGAGAGCATCGAGCACGGGCGTAGCCCGTGCGGAAATGCTCATGTGTGTGTGTATATATACATATATAATTTCATCTTGAATGAACCTAAAGACAAAGGGTGAAAAAGAAGGCTGAAGGATATTTGTGGCAAAGCAGGAAATATGACTATTACATATTATTTAAAGAATATTCCCCCTTTTCCCTCTTCAAACAGACTTTAGCCAAAAGTGCTCAAATTGCCCGCTTGCATATTTTGTTTTTGTTGGCTGCATTGGGGTGGGACATGAACAGCATGCATATCCTCTTCATCTCCTATTATTATTGCATTAATCCAATGATCTGTTAATATTTATGAAAACACTATCTTCTCTTATTTACCATCCTATAGTGTTGGTATTATAGGCTTTTGGGACGGTGGTGTTAGCCGTGGTGGTGTTGGAAAAAAATTTATTTTCACAGCCATCATTATTTTCGCGACGTTTGGTTTCGAGTGATTGTGCTAAAAAGATATTTTTGGAACATTTTGAAAAGTAATGAACTCTCCCTCGCTCTTTCAGAAAAGCTAGAAAGAGTTTTCCACATTTTAATGTTTTCTATTTGTATGGCATCTCCTTTCTTTACATACTATTTTTTCTACCATTGTTTTTATAACAGCTCTACTCTTATCACTGATTTTCTACTATTGCTTTTCCTGCAGGCACGTTCGTCCCAAAAAGATCCATAACATCAACATATCCGCACATATTTGGCCTTTGCATTTAATTAATACATACAAATGTTTATCAAGACCCTTCCTGTAGAAAAACTTTTAGGTGGGTTACTCTGATCTAAAAATAGGTGCATCATTAAATACTGACTGTTGATCTGATATCCTATGACCCATATTATATTAAATACTGACGGTTGATCATGTTGAGTTCGTGCCACCTCAACGATCCGTGTGTCTATATGATTACTAATCCGGGCTAATCCTAATTTAGGAATATCATTTAGGGAGATCATTAATAAGAGAATATATATCCAGACTGATATTCTTTTTCGGACTGTGCCAATTTTGACGTTCAGTTCCCTCTCATCTCCTATATAAGGAGCGCCCCCTTGCAATAGATACACCAACAAGCAATCTGAATTCATCTGAGGGGGATAATCAAGAGGGAAGAAGGAGTTCATTCCAGGCGGCGGTTTCTTGTTCTCGGCGGCGGCAGCAGGCTGTGCTAGGCGGCGTTCCAGTCGGCTCCAGGCGAAGCGACATCTGGCCGAGCTAGCAGCGGCGTTCCGGTCGACTTCAGGCGAAGCGACATCAGGCCGGGCTTCATCCCAACGGCCGACCTCCAGTGGTGGTTCCAGGCGTGCGACAACATCAGGCGATCGATCCAGGCGGATCGGCTTCAGGCTGTTAGAATTACTTATTACTGATTTTGGCTATGATTACTATTCTTTGATTAGGATTTTTATTTTGACCCAACTTGTATAGACTAGGGTCATATTTTTTTTTGAGAGCCATTTCAAAAGGTATTCCAGATATGCTCAGTTCGACGAACTCAGAACTCAGTTCGACTAACTCAGATCTCAACCCTGAGCTTAGTTCGACGAACTCTAAGCTCAGTTTGACGAACTCAGAGCTCAGCTCGACGAAAGTAAAAGTTCAGTTCGTGAAAGCTCAGTTCAACGAAATCCAAGCTCAGTTCGACGAAATTCTTGCTGAGTTCGACGATCAGACAGTTTCTGTATTTCAGAAGGCAGAATGTTTTCAAAATGCTTGATAACTGTCAGTTAAAAATTCTGATATTTAATGCAAAATATTCTAACGGATATAGTCGTTCAAGGCAGCATTAAATATAGATTTATCACAGAAGTTTTAAATCTAGTTAATTCCAAGACAGTTACAAATTCTCAAGGGATTCTTCAGGCGTTTCAAGAATCGTTTATTTCAAATATTGAATTCTTCTCTGACAGTCTATATATATAGAAGATTGTTGCTTCACCAAAATATATAGATAGACATAGAGACAGACACATACATTCTGCTTCAGACTCTTCTTGATATATATCTTCAATCAGACATCCTAATACAGATCTGTCTGAAATATCTACTGGAGAGCAAAAGCATACAAGAAGGCCTACACTCTGAAGAAAAATCTCCTCTCTTGATCACAATCGTTATTCAAATCATGGGGAGCTTTTTGTAACATCATCTACTAAATCTTCTCAGAGATACTTGACAGAGAAGACAACATCTAACTCTTATAGTTTACTTTTAAACTGTGTACAGGGTTCTTACTGTCTTCAAAAGTTAACAGTTGGTTCATAAGTCACCTGATCAAAAGGCTTAAGTTTGATTTTTGGGTACCTCGTCAAAAGCCTAAAGGGTTGTTAAATCTCCCTTATAAAATAGATCTTCTGGTGACAGGGCACCTGAGCAAAAACCTGTAGTGGATTGCTATCAGGATGGTAGAAGAGTAGACGTACCCAGATTTATTGTGAAACTACTATAAAATTATTGTGTCGTCTGTGATTGTTACCTTTTATTTGTGTGTTGTGAATATTATCTATATAAATATATATCACTATTTTTAAAACTACTATAAAAATAAATTAAAGTTCATAAAATACTCTATTCACCCCCCTCTAGAGTAAATTTAGATCTATCCCTCTCACTTTCACAGGTGTGTAGAGAAGGCGGCGGTTCAAGGGAACGAGAAGAATAACATCACTGTCGCTCGGCGACAGCGTTGTCAGAACGGCGACAGCTCCTATTTCAGTTTTTTGGTTTTCTCTTTATTGCTCTATTTTTACGGTCTTTGTTGTAATCTGTAACTCCTCATCATTATAGTGGATCTTTTTTGGCGCGCTCTCCCCATGGACGTAAGAGCTCCTCTCTGAACCATGTAAAATTTATTTGTCGTCTGTGTGTCCTTGAAATCTCGCTCTGTTTATATTTTGCGTCATTGCTTTTGCTCGATTTATTCCGTTGCACTACCGCGATACTCGGTCTGATTGCACAACACTACAATTGGTATCAAAGGCAGGTTCCGCGGGGGTGATCGCCTGGTCATTCCGATTTTAGATCTGGGTCAGCGGTAGGTGACGACACAGTGCTCCCTATCTTCTCAGATCTGGTCCGTGAACATTATTCAGATTGTCAGTAGCTCTGCGAGCAAAACAATGACAACAAAATTCGAGATTTCGAAGTACGACGGCAAAATCGACTTCGGGTTATGGCAAAAGAGGATCAAGGTGGTTCTCGTTCATCAAGGTCTCCACAAGGCACTCCTCAGCAAGGATAAGTCCGGAAAAAAGGATGATGAATGGGAAGAACTGGATCTGAAGTCCATCAACACGATTCAGTTAAGTCTAGCTGATGAGGTCATGTATAACGTAGTCAACGCTAAGACTATAGAAGACCTATGGAAGATATTGGAGGAATTGTACATGTCTAAGTCTCTCACGAATAAGCTCTACATGAAGAGACAATTATACAGTCTGAGGATGCCCGAGAGCAATTAGTTGTTGGAGCATATGAATGTGTTCAACAAACTCATCTCTCAGCTGTGAAGCATGGACTTGAAGGTCGAAGAAGAAGACCAGATTCTTCGGTTACTGAAAGTCCACCTAGTGTCAACTATGTGCACCTATGGGGGGGGGGAATAGGTGACGAGTAGCGCTTTTGCGGAATTTACGAATGTACCTGCACAATAAAAATAAAAACACAGCACACAGAATACACAGGCAATTTATAGTGGTTCCCCGACTTGGGTACATCCACTTTCCCCCTTCGACCTATCTCCCAACAAGGGACGACTCGGTCTCTTCTCCAACAGGATTGAAATCCAATCCCTGCACTAACGGAAGGAACCCTTCCACACGTGAGAGTCAACACTCCCACAAAACGGGTTGCACCCAACCCTTACAACACGGAACAAAAGTTCCTTTACAACAAAAGTAAATATAGAATGTATATGAGATACAAACTTCGTTTGGAGACTGCGGTGTTCCTCTTCGTTCGACGACGTGTTCGTGAAGTCAACAACGAGTCTACAACCTTAGTCTCTCTTGGAGAGGATCTCCTCGGAACCGGCGGCGGCAACACGAGCGGCAGCTAGCTTCGGGATCGGCGGCTACGATGATGAGCGGCTGCTGAAAATAGAGATCCAATCTTCATAGCGAAGCAAGCTAGGTCTACCAACGGTCACACGAGGATCAGTCGTCTCGATCGATTCGGATGGGAAGTTTTTCCCGATCAACAAATCGAGAGACAAGGGATCTCTGGATAGACGCGTGAGACTCAAGCTTTGCTAAGCTTCTGTCGCCGGAGATCGGGGAGAAAATCGATCAGCAGCGGCGACCAACTTGCCCGAGCGCGACGGCGGCGGCAGAGAGGAATCGCGATTTTAGGATTACGTCGCGGCTCGGTTTCTGATTCTCTCTTTTTACTGTTCAAAATACCCATGTATTTATACACTGTAGATACTACTAATTTGACCGTTGTGGGACCCACAGGTATAACCCCGAAATCCGGTTCAAACTGGTCCAGCGGCAGAATCCGGTCCAGCAGCATCCCGAGAAAACGCTAAGTGAAAATTGGCGAGAATCGCAGGTGATTCTCGACGAATCGGCGAGAATCACCAAGTGAATCGTCGAGAATCGCTAGTGATTCTCGCCGAATCACTTATTGATTCTCAAGGATTTTCACTTGGTATTCATGAACTGCTTAACCACTGGTTCGGCGAGAATCACTAGTGATTCTCGCCGAATCTTACTTGGCACCGTTTTGAGGTAGCCTGAAGGAGTCGGCGAGAATCACTAATGATTCTCGTCGATTCGGCGAGAATCACTAGTGATTCTCGTCGAATTTTCGTCTTTCCACCCAGGAGCTGCTCCTTGACCCATCCACGCTCCTTGTCTTCTCTTGCATATGAACGGCACTGTACTTGAAAGTAAGTGCACTCCAATAGAGAGAGTACACGTAGGCCAACACACTGATCTGCTCAACGAGGGATTACGTCGTGCAGACCGGTGTATATTGACCTACTGCACCCTGATATTGGTGTGCACTTAGCGTGGAGGAACTGCAAGCACAACTTAAGAGGATTCATCAAATACATTGTGAATTCATCTTAGCTTGACAGGTGGCTTCCTCAAATCCAGGTAATTGTGGATACAGTACCCAACAATCTCCCCCTATTTGACGAAGCCAAAACCTTACTAGCTAAGATGAATAACCCCAATCAAGTAATAAACATAGCATTCAGAATCTAAACACACAGCACAAGAGAGTATGAGCAAACAGATCAGGACTTGAGTCATTCACAAATACAAATATATATACCAATATAAATATATACACACGAGATGCCAGAATTGTTCAAATGATAACAATAATCATTAAATGTTCTTAAGACAAAGTGACAAGCTATAAATTATTGATTATTTTTCCTTAGCTAAGTCACCCTTAAGATTTTGAGTCAAGTACTTCTTGCTTTGCCTCTCCATGTATTCTTTGGGCTTCGGGTAATACCTAGGAGGAGGAACTTTATCTGCATCCATGTTGTTTCTGAAAAAGATGTTGCGTTTCGCTTCAAACGTTTTGTGTGTTTCCCACTCATACTGGCTATAAACTTCGTTCCGATTGATCTCTCCTCTTTCTTGCAGCCTGAAGGTGTCTAAGATGATGTTCCTTGAAACTGGACTCCACTTTTCGTTTCGTACATCCTCCTCACTCATTCGAGTTCTCTTTTCAGCCTATGTCTCCTTGGAGGTCCCTTCTTGAGCTTTTCTCTTTCCCCTTGCTTTTGTTAAAGCCTCTTGGTCAAACATGCTCCTCAGTTTAGCTTTGGAGAGATCCCTAGCATCAGCTTCATTTGTGGGAACATCTGCAGCACTTGCACTTATTCCTTCAGCAGCACCTACTCCCTCAGCGGCCGTAGATGTCTCAGGAACATGAATACCTGCAGGATTGTCAAGCAGAACGACGCCTAACGTACCTAACACCTGTTGGAGCATCCACCAGCAGCTCTCATAGACATATTTGCTTGATTGTGCGAAGTTTGTGCTCATGCTTTCTTGAAGCTCGGCCAACTTAGCTGTATACTCTTTCTCCCCCTTTTTGGCTTCGACAGCGATGTAGTTTGCATATGAGTGCAGGGAGTCATCAATATGCTTGGTGGTCCGGGAGAACTCAGTGACCAAGGCTTGCTGATTGGCGTTAAGAGTTACCATATTACCGTCAAACTTCTGAATGTTGTTGGCTACAACATGTGCATTCTGATTGACGACGGCAAGAGTATCAGTATTCTTTTTCAACCCGGCCATTAGAAGTGTGACAGCTTGTCCGGCCTCGGTGTACTTTTCTTCAAATTTCTTCTCCATCACATCCAGTTTATGGTTGATCTCCACCATATTCTTGAGCATGAGCTTTTCAGATGTCTTAATCCTGTTCAGCAGTTTATTCTGAGCTTCATCAAAGGAGGCTTTAAGTTCATTCACAATGCCCTGAATGATATTGACAGTGTGAGTGGCTAGCTCATCTCGTAACGGTATAGGCGGAGGCACTTCTTGGCCTTGCTCTTCAGCAGACGCATCTGTAGAGCTGGATACAATCACAGTCTCTAATGGAGGAATGCTGGTGGCCTCTGGAGATTTATCTGACTCCCCCTCCACTGGTGCATGCTTTTCAGATGGAGGTTCAACAAGATCCGGATGCTCCAATACTTCATGCCCCTCATTCCCATCTTCCTCTCCGTCATCATCCAAGAAATCATCTATATCAGCAGCCTCTTCCAATTCTTGGTCAGCAGTCTCCAGTACAGCGTCACTTTCTTCTAGAATTTCGGCCACAGCATACCTGGCCACCTGGGCGATTTCAGATACTACATCCGTATGAGGGGGTAGAGGCTCCCCCTCGATTCCTGCAGTCAAGGTATCAGGAATTTCACCGGGGGTGACTGCTGGAGATACTCCCTGTTGCTCTTCCACTGCAGTCTGCCCAATACGCCTCTCCCATCGATCAAACACACTTGTGTCCATCTTCTTCAAGTAGTGGAGAGGGACATCTTTGCTCATATCAAACTTGTCTCCATTTAGCTGGTTTAGATATATACTTATGATGCGGCCAAAACTCGGAGTGCCCAAGGTGTCCTTGATCCCCTCGAACAGCAACTCCCCCCAGTTGAACCTCTTACGGCAGACAACAGCTATCAGGATCTTGAACATATCTCCTGAGATATGGTCATGAGATCCTGGCTTGCAGATGAGCACCTTTCCAATGATGTCTGACAGGATCTTCCCTTCTTCATTCATGTCCTTTCTCTTTATTGACCGAGTTCCTCGTGGGAGACCGCAAAATAAGAGAGTTCTGGTTTTGTCCTCGTCCTCCAGATAGTCCTCATGCTCCGAGCTAGAAAGCTGCAGGTAGCGAGTCAGCTTGCTGGCAGACAGCTTGAACTTTGCCCCAGCCACCTTGCTTTTGATTAGTGAGTCGCCATTTCGAAGTCTTGCGGTGGCGAAGAACTCCAGTACCTCTTTGTCCAAAATTTTGCAAGGGTGCTCCAAAAAGAATGTTAGCCCAGCCTCTTCCAGCATCAGAATGATGTTACGGAATTCGTCCGAAGCGTGAGAGAACCCTGTCCGAACAAGCTCGCAACCAGTGATCAACCTAGCAGTTGTCCGTGGAGCCATCGTAGATCTAGAGAGAGAAGCCCTACTCTAAGCGTTAATGAACATTCAAAAAGAAAGCGTCACTAGTGAGAGTGTCCAAGTACGGGTGAGGAAGAGGTTACCTAAAGGCGTAGACGGAAGTGAGTTGGAGAGCTTCCTACGAATCGGGAAGACCTTCGGAGGATAGGAGAGTGTCCTGCGGGGTTCGGCCTTGCGAGAACCTGGCGGTCACAGTGACACGTCGCGATTCGACGAGAGCCTGGCGAGAATCTTACGGGAAGAAGATGGAGAGCAGGATACGTGTAGTGATGATCTTCCTGCAAGGTTCGGCGGGAATCGACGGGAGTTTGCGAAGGCGTTGCGACGAGCTTCCTGCGGGTCGGCGGAAGAGACCTTGCGATTCGGCGTGTCTTCTGCGAAGGTCGGCGAGATTCGTGTAGCGATGAGACCTTGCGGAAGTGACCTTGCGGAAGAGGCCTTGCTTCTTTGGCGGGGTTCTTAAGGAAGTTGAACGGTCGGCGAGCTCCTTCGGCGGGATTCGGCGGGATTCTTCGGTGGGATTCTTAGTATATAAAGACGAAAGTGAAGGGTTTTCTTTACTAGGAATTGAAAGGTTCCAAATTTGAAGAGTTTTCGGCGGTTTTCTTAACTAAGTATAAAAATGATACCAAGATTCCGAGTATATAATGGGTCGGCGGGATTTGTCTAATCCGAAATTGAAAGGTTTCTCTACTGGGAATTTTCACGTTAGGAAGCATTGCAACATTTTCGAATTCTTCTGATGTCAAGTCAATATAAGAACGATACATACATATTTATTGTACAGACAATCTATTTGGATTTGAGCGAGGCTTCTCCAAACACTTCTTGATGTCAATTGTGAGTTGTCGAGATTCACAATGACATATCTTCGTTAATTTTTGAAGTATAAAGGTTTGCATGTATCGATTTAACCTATCCTTAGATGTGCATAGATACACTAATATACAAAGATGTATCTGAATATAAGGATATATATATATATAGGTAATTGTCAATTGAAAACGACTCAAGTCTTGGAACTGATCATAAGTACCTGGGATTTTGAGAGTCATCGTTTTAGTCCCACAGGTAGAACATATTAGAAGCTCACAGTGAGTATTCTCAAATTGATATCACATCTCTTATTGCAGACGATTGTTCCAATTTAGTCTTGAGCCACCTGCTGTCTAGTTCCCATCATATTCACGGGAACCTAGACTACCCTGCAAGAAAGAATTACTTTACCTTAGGAACCCAAATCATATTGGGTCCTAGGTTCCTGTTAGCATAAGCACGCAACTGCCTTCCTTCAGAAAACCTGTCTGGAAGTCTACTTCTGTCCCGAGAATGTGGATAAGCCCTTGCCGTGGGCACAGAGGGGTTATGGCAACAGTCGATGGCAAAGTGCCCCACTTTGCCGCAGCACCAACATGGGTGAATGTTGTATCGCCGTTTCCGACCTGATCTAGTGACTGATGTAGTCACGGTCCTAGGTCTAAACGGGATAGGGCATAATCTTGTCACAAAAATTCCTCTTCCATCGTGACACGTGGAAGGGTGGAAAGAATGCATGTTGTGAGCGTTATGAGGCCGGGAAGGTGGTGCCATTCTTTCAGGCATCTCCCTTACAGAGGCCCCATGGAGCCTGACATCATGACTTCTATCCTCTCTATCCCGTGTCCTCGAGTGGTGAGAAGTCTTCTGTGAGCTGGGACATGCAGATCCACACTGTGTTGAGGCAGTGGCAGTGAATACAAAGGGCTCAGAATAAGCCTTAGGTATTTGTTGAAGTATTAGACCGGGCGGCTTAGCGGTCTGATCCAGCGGTTTGTTGACCGAGCGGCTTAGCGGTCTGTTCCAGCGGTTTGTAGACCGGGCGGTCTGGCGGTCTCTCTCTACGGCTTGTTCTATCCTGCTGGTGTTGCCGAGCGGTTATCCCATCTGTCTAACCGCGCGGCCTGATCGGTCTCCATTATTCTAGCCGCTCAGCCTGTAAATGTTTAGTCCCACATTGTTTGTAGACTCTCTTTCTTATCTCCTCCATTCTATATAAGGGAGGCCATACCTTTGTAAATGATATCTTTTTTGGATAATAAAATTTCATTATTCAAAAGTTTACTCGCTTGTTCTCGTCTTTTCTCTTCTTGTCTCTACTTTCTAACATGGTATCAGAGGACACGGTCATTTCCTCCTAATTCTGTGCGCCCTCTGTTGTTCGCAACTTCTTTTCGGCATTCTGCGACTTGTTTCGCGGCTTGCCCCCTCTTCTATCCGCGCGGCCTGTTTCTATCCGCGCGGCTTGTCTTTTGTCCGCCGACCTGTTCGCGCGGCTTGCTCCTTCTTGGTTCTCTTCTCCTACTTCTCTTTGTCGCAGCGACCTGTTTAGTTGTCGCCGCGCCTCTTGTTCTTTCTTGCCTCTCCGACTTCCTAGTCGCTGCGGTCTGTCTCTGTCCGCGTGTGTGTTGTCTCTCTCCACGCGGTTTGCTGCTGTGATCTGCCTGACCGTGCGGGTTGTTCCTTTCTCCCCGCATCTTGGTCGCGGTCGCCAGCTCTTCTCGACTTTTCTGTTCGCTCGGGCTTCTCAGTTCGTGCGACTTCTTCCCCGTCGTGCCTTTGCCTGCCTTCTTGCCGCTGCTGTGATCTGCCTGACCGTGCGGGTTGTCTCTTTCTTACCCGCATCTTGGTCGCGGTCACCTGCTCTTCTCCTCTCTTCTCTTCTGTTCGCTCGGCCTTTTCAGTCCGCGCGACCTCTTCCCCGCAGTGCCTCTTTCTAGCCGCTACTGTTCGCGCGGCTTCCTCTATTTTTCTAACCGCCTCTGTTCGTGCGGCTTCTTCTGCTTCCGGGTTCTATGACTACCTCCGGTCTCACCACTACTCCTGCAGCTCCTTCTCCTCCTCCTCCTTCGGGTAACCTTGGCACCCTTTCCAAACTTGTGGGCTCCAACTATCCCGATTGGAGCGTTTCTTTCACCTTTCTCCTTCGTTCTCAACGCAAGCGTCATCACCTCACCGATGACCCTCCTCCTCGCACCTCTCCTGAGTTTGATGACTGGGATGCGAGTGATGCTCTTGTTCGCACCTGGCTGGCCAACAGCCTTTCTGATGAGTGCCTTCCCGTCATTCGCCATGATGAGACGGTCAAGGCAGCATGGCTTCACCTCGCTGCTCTCTATTCTAAGGGGGGCCAGACGTCCCGCATTTATACTCTCTATGCGGATCTCTTCGCCCGCCCTTCCATGTCCCCGGCTGCGGCCTATCAGCAGGTTCAGGCCCTTGGTGCTGAAATCCTCCAGAATCGCCCCTTCTCCGCGGACTTGGCCGACCAGCACAAACACTTCCAGGAACTCCTGGTTGTTTGTTATCTTCTTCGTCTTCCCGACTCTTATGATATGATCCGCCAGCAGATCTTGGGTGAGGCGGAATCTCCTACTTTGGATGCCACCGCGGCTCGCATTGCCGCCGTTACTTCGCTCCTCCAGCGGCCTCTGCTGGCCTCCCCCCCTTTCCAGGACTCCTCTGCTCACCAAACTCAACGGGGGGGCCCCAGTGGCCGTGGCTCCTCTTCTGGCGGCCGAAGTTCCTCCCGTTTTCTCTGCTCTCATTGTGGTCGTACTGGCCATACTGTTGACCGCTGCTGGCAGAAACATCCTCATCTTCGCCCTTCCGGTGATGCTCCTTCGGCCTCCGCCTCTTCTAGGCCGTCTGCCTCTGTGGCCACGACGTCAGGTAGTGCCCACGTCGTTACCCAAGGTAAATGGCTGATTGACTCCGGTGCCACCAATCATATGACGGGCAATCCCCATTGCTTCTCCCGTCTTGAGACCCATGACCGCTTACCCCCAGTTCGTGTGGCGGATGGTTCCCCGTCCCCGGTTCATGGGACGGGCATGGTTCAACTCACTCCCTCGCTTTGCTTGGAGGATACCCTCTATGTCCCGAAGTTCCCGTGCAATTTGTTATCAGTTACTAGTTTATGCCGGCAACTTCAGTGCTCTGTTTTATTCACTCCCACTACTTGTTCTTTTCAGGACCCGAGGACCCAGCGGACGATTGCTACTGGGACTGAGAGCGGCGGCCTCTACTTCCTCGATGATGTTTCCGCTCTTTCTGCCTACTCCTCCTCCACCGATCTCCTTCAGTGGCATCTTCGTCTTGGACATCCTCCTCCTCGGCTTATTCGTCAGCTTCTGCCCCACTTACCTCCTACCAGTTCTCCGCTCAACTGTGATGTCTGTCAGCTTGGCAAACATCATCGCTCCTCCTTCCCTCCGAAGCAAGGCCGTGGCTCCTCTCGCATTTTTGAGCTTATTCATTCTGATGTATGGGGTCCTGCTCCTACCCTTACTGTTGGTCGGGGCAGTTCCTATTTTGTTACTTTTATCGATGATTTTACTCGCTGTACCTGGGTGTATCTCTTAAAAGATCGCTCTGAACTATTTTCTGTTTGGCAATCTTTTTACTATATGATTAAGACTCAATTTGCTATTTCCATTAAAATTTTACGTTCTGATAATGCAAAGGAGTATCTAAATCATGAGTTCTCCACGTTCTTTCACGAACATGGCCTCCTTCATCAAACCTCTTGTGTTTACACCTCCCAACAGAATGGGGTGGCGGAGCGTAAAAACCGTCACCTGCTTGATGTTGCGCGTACTCTCATGACGCAGATGCACGTCCCTCGCTCCTACTGGGGCTACGCTGTGCTCCTCGCTTGCTATCTCATTAATCGCCTTCCCTCCACGGTCCTACACGGGAAGACTCCCTTCTCCCTTCTCTACCCCCACCAAGAACCTTTTCCTCTTCCTCTCCGTGTCTTTGGCTGTACGGCCTTCGTTCACGCTCCCTCCGCTACCCGCGACAAGCTTTCCCCCCGTTCCACCAAGTGTGTCTTTTTGGGGTACTCTACCACTCAAAAAGGCTATTGCTGCTTTGATCCCCTTCTCCGCAAGCAGTTTGTCTCCGCCGATGTGACCTTTTTTGAGAATGCTTCCTATTTCTCTCCTTCCTCTTCTCTTCCTTCTCTTCCTTCTGATCTCTCCGTTCCTTCCACACCTCTCGACGTTTTCCCACCTTCGTCTCCTCCTCCACTCACTCCTTCCCAGTCCGTCTCCCCACTCACCCCTCCACCCTCCTCTCCGCTGCCGTCTCTCTCTAGTCCCGGGCCAGCCTTCTCCGCCACGGACGCTCCGGTCGCTGACGCTCCCGTCGCCGCCGCTCCCGATGATCTGGATGTTCCCATTGCCCTTCGCAAAGGGGTGCGGGCGTGTACTCAACACCCGCTCACGGCTGTTGTTTCTTATGATCAGCTTTCTCCTTCTCGCAGGTGTTTTGCCTTGGCTATCTCTGCCACTTCTACTCCCCGTACCTACCAGGAGGCTCTCGCTCTCCCTCATTGGAAGTCTGCCATGGATGAGGAGATGGCTACTCTTACTGAACGGGGTACCTGGACCCTGGTTCCTCCTCCTGTGGGCACTGATGTGGTTGGCTGTCGGTGGGTCTTTGTTGTGAAGTTTCGCCCCGACGGCACTGCGGATCGCTACAAAGCCCGGCTGGTGGCCAAGGGCTTTACTCAGACTTATGGCGTTGATTACTTCGATACCTTCTCTCCGGTTGCTCGCCTCAGCACCATCCGGGTTCTCTTTTCTGTGGCTGTTAACCGGGCTTGGGCTGTTTCTCAGCTGGATGTGAAGAATGCCTTTCTCTATGGCGATCTTCAGGAGGACGTCTATATGGAGCAACCTCCTGGGTATGTTGCTCAGGGGGAGACACGTGTCTGTCATTTGAAGAAGGCCATTTATGGCCTCAAGCAGAGCCCTCGGGCATGGTTCGAAAAGTTCAGTGGTATTGTGGCAACCATCGGTTTTCAAAGGAGTTCGGCCGATCACTCCTTATTAATTCGCAAAACGGCCTCGGGACTGGTGGTTTTGGCCGTATATGTGGATGATATTCTCCTTACTGGTGATGACCGAGATGGGGTGGACTTGACGAAGAAGCACCTCCGCCAGCACTTGGTCACGAAGGATATGGGCTCCCCAAAATACTTTTTGGGGATAGAGATCTCTCGGAAACCTGACTCCTTGGTCCTCTCTCAACGGAAGTATGCCCTTGATCTTCTTCGAGAAGCAGGCTTGACAGGTGCCAAACCAGCTCATCTTCCCATGGCTGTTGGAGAAGACAAGACGTGGACGGATGAATCGCCTCCTCTATCTGATGTGACACGGTACAGACGTTTGGTAGGCAAACTCATCTATCTCACGGTGACTAGACCCGACATCGCCTACGCTGTAGGAAAGGTCAGTCAGTTTATGCAAGCTCCCAGGGAGTGTCATCTTCAGTCCGCCCTGAAGATTTTAGAGTATATCAAAGCAGCACCGGGCAGAGGGTTACTCTTCCAGAAGAATGGCCATCTGAGAGTTGAGGCCTACTCAGACTCAAGTTATGCGGATGACAAAGGCGATCGTAAATCCACGTCAGGTTTCTGTACCTTTGTTGGAGGTAACCTCGTGAGTTGGAAAAGCAAGAAACAGTCGGTTGTGTCCAGATCCAGTGCCGAAGCAGAATACCGGAGTATGGCGTCAACTACGTGTGAGTTAAAATGGTTGCGGGCTCTCATGCTTGACCTGGGCGAGGTATATGATTGTCCTCTCCCTATGTTCTGTGACAACAAGGCCGCTATACACATATCCAGAAATCCGGTCTTCCATGAGAGAACGAAGCATATAGAGGTTGACTGTCACTTCATTCGGGAGGAGATTTTGAAGAAACAGATTTGTACTCCTTTTGTCACCTCTGACAAGGAGTTGGCCGATATCTTCACCAAGCCGGTTTCTACTTCCTTCTTCCGCATTTGTGACAAGCTGGGCATGATTGATATCTATGCTCCAGCTTGAGGGGGAGTGTTGAAGTATTAGACCGGGCGGCTTAGCGGTCTGATCCAGCGGTTTGTTGACCGAGCGGCTTAGCGGTCTGTTCCAGCGGTTTGTAGACCGGGCGGTCTGGCGGTCTCTCTCTACGGCTTGTTCTATCCTGCTGGTGTTGCCGAGCGGTTATCCCATCTGTCTAACCGCGCGGCCTGATCGGTCTCCATTATTCTAGCCGCTCAGCCTGTAAATGTTTAGTCCCACATTGTTTGTAGACTCTCTTTCTTATCTCCTCCATTCTATATAAGGGAGGCCATACCTTTGTAAATGATATCTTTTTTGGATAATAAAATTTCATTATTCAAAAGTTTACTCGCTTGTTCTCGTCTTTTCTCTTCTTGTCTCTACTTTCTAACAGTATTCTATCGTGGGTGGCCACGCCGGCCCTTGCACTCCGGGTGTCTCCACATGGGGACAGATCACCCTTGCAGTGACCACGACTATGCCTGTGGTCATACCTGAAGGCATGATGAGTTGCCTTCCTGCTTGGAGTGGGGGGTCGGAATACCGTTTCCCCATTTCTCCACGAATTGATAATCCGGGAGATCCACCCATTTTCTTGCTTTCTCTTAATGGCATCAACCTTGGAGAAGTTTGATACTATTCTTTTCTCATTCTCTAAACTACTCTCTAGAGCTGAGATCTTAGAGTCCTTGGCCTTGTTGGACGCCAATTGGAGAACCAACAAGATCTTCAGTCGAGCAATCTCTTGAGCTTGCTCCTCAGCAAGTAGGTTGCTTGACTGAAAGGCTCTCTTCAGGGAATCAGCATTTTCTGAAGGAGGGCAGTTCCTGTCTTCAGAAATTTCAAGAGATACGGGGCAGGATGAAGAAGTTACCTGCTCTTCTGTGTTATTGTCATTAGATCCAGTGACCATTGTTTCATCCACATCAGAGCTGCTTTCCTCACTGTCCTCTTCAGTCTCTGACACGGACACTAGAGCTCTGATGCAATCCGAGGGATCCTTGTCTTCATCTTCAGAAGTGAGGACCCCCATATACGCTTCATCCTCTGAATGACAGCATATTCCAGCTTTCTCTGACCCCCCCCCCCCCCCCCATCAGCTCTGAGATCCTCATCCACAGAGATTTAGCCGTTCTACATTTTTCCAATCTAGAGCGAGAGGCTCCAGACCAGATATCCATGATGGTTTGACGAATCCTCTCGTCCAAGTGAAATAGTGATAGTTCCGTCTCTGACATCTCAGCAATGCCCATGGGCACTTGGATCCCAGAGTCGGAGGTCTTCATGGGAATAAACGGACCCTCTTTCAGGATGAAGGATGCTCGAGGATCGATAGCATCAAGGTGAAATGACACTCTCATTCTCCAGATGGGATAATAATCCTTTGTGCATGCGGGGAGTTTGAGTGGCGGTATCTCATAATCCAGCTCCATGCTTCTGACACTGGTGGCAGGATTCTACTCAAGGTGTTAACCTTTTTGATGAGTAACCTGTCTCTGATACCACTTGAAAGTCCACCTAGTGTCAACTATGTGCACCTATGGGGGGGGGAATAGGTGACGAGTAGCGCTTTTGCGGAATTTACGAATGTACCTGCACAATAAAAATAAAAAGCACAGCACACAGAATACACAGGCAATTTATAGTGGTTCCCCGACTTGTGTACATCCACTTTCCCCCTTCGACCTATCTCCCAACAAGGGATGACTCGGTCTCTTCTCCAACAGGATTGAAATCCAATCCCTGCACTAACGGAAGGAACCCTTCCACACGTGAGAGTCAACACTCCCACAAAACGGGTTGCACCCAACCCTTACAACACGGAACAAAAGTTCCTTTACAACAAAAGTAAATATAGAATGTATACGAGATACAAACTTCGTTTTGAGACTGCGGTGTTCCTCTTCGTTCGACGACGTGTTCGTGAAGTCAACAACGAGTCTATAACCTTAGTCTCTCTTGGAGAGGATCTCCCCGGAACCGGCGGCGGCAACACGAGCGGCAGCTAGCTTCGGGATCGGCGGCTACGATGATGAGCGGCTGCTGAAAATAGAGATCCAATCTTCGTAGCGAAGCAAGCTAGGTCTACCAACGGTCACACGAGGATCAGTCGTCTCGATCGATTCGGATGGGAAGTTTTTCCCGATCAACAAATCGAGAGACAAGGGATCTCTGGATAGACGCGTGAGACTCAAGCTTTGCTAAGCTTCTGTCGCCGGAGATCGGGGAGAAAATCGATCAGCAGCGGCGACCAACTTGCCCGAGCGCGACGGCGGCGGCGGAGAGGAATCGTGATTTTAGGGTTACGTCGCGGCTCGGTTTCTGATTCTCTCTTTTTACTGTCCAAAATACCCATGTATTTATACACTGTAGATACTACTAATTTCACCGTTGTGGAACCCACAGGTATAACCCCGAAATCCGGTTCAAACTGGTCCAGCGGCAGAATCCGGTCCAGCAGCATCCCGAGAAAACGCTAAGTGAAAATCGGCGAGAATCGCAGGTGATTCTCGACGAATCGGCGAGAATCACCAAGTGATTCTCGACGATTCGTCGAGAATCGCTAGTGATTCTCGCCGAATCACTTATTGATTCTCAACGATTTTCACTTGGTATTCCTGAACTGCTTAACCACTGGTTCGGCGAGAATCACTAGTGATTCTCGCCGAATCTTACTTGGCACCGTTTTGAGGTAGCCTGAAGGAGTCGGCGAGAATCACTAATGATTCTCGTCGATTCGGCGAGAATCACTAGTGATTCTCGCCGATTCGGCGAGAATCACTTGGTGATTCTCGTCGAATTTTCCTTGGACGAATTTTCGTCTTTCCACCCAGGAGCTGCTCCTTGACCCATCCACGCTCCTTGTCTTCTCTTGCATATGAACGGCCCTGTACTTGAAAGTAAGTGCACTCCAATAGAGAGAGTACACGTAGGCCAACACACTGATCTGCTCAACGAGGGATTACGTCGTGCAGACCCGTGTATATTGACCTACTGCACCCTGACATTGGTGTGCACTTAGCGTGAGGAACTGCAAGCACAACTTAAGAGGATTCATCAAATACATTGTGAATTCATCTTAGCTTGACAGGTGGCTTCCTCAAATCCAGGTAATTATGGATACAGTACCCAACAGTTACTATCATCTCTACCAAAATCCTATGACCATCTGGTCACCACCATCCTCTACGGAAAGAACACTCTTAAGATGGAGGATGTGATGATGACATTGCTCTCAAATGAAACGAGGAGCAAATCTGGCCCTAGCACTACCAAGGTTTGTTTGTAAAGAACAAAGAATCGGTCAGAGGGAGATCGAGAGACAGAGGGAAGAAGGTCAATCGACCTAGGTCCAAGTCTAGGGACAAGAAGAACCAGTGCTACTACTGCAAATAAGAAGGGCACTGCAAAAATAACTGTCCGAAGAAAAAGGCGAAAGAGAAGAATCGAGCACCACAGCAGGCGGCCGTAGCTTCGGACCCAGAGAGCGATGCTGACGTACTCCATGTTCAATCTACCCTCGACTCCACCAACACTTGGATCATGGCTACGGGATGCTCGTATCACATGTGCCCGAACATAGAATGGTTTACTAACTTCAGGCAATGTGACGGCGGTCTTGTTTTGATGGGAAACGACTCAGAATGCAAGACACACGGGATCGACAGCATCTAAATAAAAATATTCGACGGAACAATCAGAACCCTTACAGATGTAAGGTACGTGCCCGATCTGAGAAAGAGTCTCATTTCTCTTGGTACTCTAGAGGCGGTCAGATACTCTTACACCGACGAAGGCGGATATCTAATGGTCAAGAGAGGTGCTCTTGTGGTTATGAAAGGAGAGCGATCTGGTACTCTCTACAGACTGATCGACGCCACAATTTCCGGTGATGTAGCAATTGTTGCGATGTTAGATGAGGACTCATCTCTATTGTGGCATGCCAGGCTTGGCCACATGAGCGAGAGAGGACTGCTGGAGCTTCACAAGACGAGCCTACTGAAAGGTGTCAATACGTGCAAGTTAGACTACTGCGAGATCTACGTTCTCAGGAAGCAGTGCAAGGTGAAGTTCGTAACATCAACAAAGCGGAGTAAGCAGACACTGGAGTATATACACTCAGATGTTTGGGGGCCTTCCCCAGAGCCTTCGCTTGGAGGTGCCAAGTACTTTGTTACCTTCATCGACGACTTCTCAAGGAAGGACTGGATTTACTTTCTGAAGCATAAATATGAAGTCTTCGAGAAGTTCAAAATCTGGAATATGAAAGTGGAGAAGCAGACCAGGAAGAGAGTGAAATACCTCAGATCTAACAATGACGGTGAATACACCTCAGAGGATTTCCAAGCATACTGCAATCAGGAGGGCATCACTCGCCATCTTATTATTCCCGACACACCGCAGCAAAACATCGTAACAGAAAGAATGAATAGGACGTTGCTGGAGAGAGCACGGTGTATGCGTCAATTTGCTGGCCTACCTAAGTCTTTTTGGGCCGAAACAATCAAAACGACATGTTATCTGGTGAATCGATCTCCATCGATGTCACTGGATCTGAAGTCTACACAGGAAGCTTGGTCAGGTACTTCTGCTGACTATTCTGATATCCACATCTTTGGTTGTCCTGTATACACCCTTGTATAGGACTCTGAGAGGATGAAGCTGGATGCTAAGTCTAGACGTTGCATCTATCTGGGCCGAAAGGCCGGCACGAAGGGATTAAAGTTGTGGAACCCTGACATTAATAAGGTGGAGGTCAAGTGAGACATGATCTTCGATGAGGCTTCTATGCTAAAGATGTCTCAGCCTCAGCCTAAAGAGCTAGAGAAGACTCCAATCACACCCCTGGAGGTGGAGCTGGAAGGAAGTGACTGGGCTGACGACCATGGTGATTCCTTCAACTCGGAGGATGCTGATGTTGTGCAACCTACTGAAATAGAGTCGTACTCTATTGCCAGAGAAAGGGCAAGAAGAGAGGTCAGATTGCGTCTCAGGCTACAAGACACTATAGCATATACCTTTCAGGTGATCTCCTTAGACCTTGAGTCTTATCAAGAAGCTATGAAGAGTGGTGATAGCTCTCAATGAAAAGCTGTGATGAAGGAAGAGATGGACTCACTTCAGAAGAATCGGACTTGGGAGCTGGTTAGTCTACCCAAAGGAGCTAAGGCAATTAGCTCCAAGTGGGTGTTCAGGAAGGAGTCAACATCCGGGAAGGAGCAGTGGAGGTACAAGGACATATTTTTGGCAAAGGGGTTTGTACAGAAGAAAGGTGTTGATTTCGACGAAATCTTCTCAACCGTGGTGAAACACTGTTCCATACGCAGGCTACTTGTTATAGTAGCGATGTGGGACATGGAGCTGGATTAGTTGGACGTGAAGACGACATTTCTTCATGGTGTTTTAGAGGAGGTGATCTATATCTTGCAACCTGAGGGGTTTATTAAACCCGTTAACAAGAAAAAGGTGTGCAAACTGAATAGATCTCTCTACGGTCTGAAGCAATCTCCACGGATATGGAATAGGAGGTTCAATACATTTATGGTCTCACTGGGCTTCATCAGAAGCCAATACGATAGATGTGTCTACTACAAGTTCCTATTCAATGTGGACATTCTGATTCCGATGTTGTACGTTGATGACATGTTGATTGCGTGTAAGTCATCCCGAGAGATTCAATTACTGAAGCAGAAGTTGCATGCTGAGTTCGAGATGATAGATCTCGATCATGCACAAAAAAATCTCGGGATGGAGATAAAGCAGGACAGAAAGCGCCGCATGCTTTGGCTTTCTCAGACCGGATACATCAAGAAGGTTCCGGAGAAATTCAGTGTGATGGATTCCAAGGAAGTCACGACTCCTCTAGGACAGCAATTCATATTATCATCTCAACGATGTCCAGACACCGAGGAGAAACACCAGAAGATGCTTAGCATACCGTACGCCAGTGCGATAGGATGCTTGATGTACGTGATGATCTGCACGAGACCAGATATCGCTCGGGCTGTGAGAGTTGTCAGCAGATACATGGGAAATCCAGGGTGACAGGATTGGGAAGTCTTCAAGTGGATTCTAAGGTATTTGAGAGGAACTCCAGATATCTGATTAGTATTTTAGAGGAACAAGGATGTTAGTACTCTAGAGGGCTACGTTGATTCTGACTACACCGGTGACCACTATAGGAGGAGATCTACTTCCAGGTATATCTTCCTTCTAGGTGGAGGTCCCATCAGTCGGAAAGCCACTGTTCAGGACATCGTAGCTCTATCTATAATGGAGGCAGAGTATATTGCAGCAGTGGAAGCAGCAAAGGAAGCCATCTGGCTCAAAGGTCTCGTCAAAGAACTCAGGATTTCTCAAGAAGCGGTGAAACTGCACTGTGATAGTCAGAGTGCTATCTGTCTGGCCAAAGACCCGGTATGTCATGCCAGGACAAAACACATCGATGTGCGCTATCACAAGTTGAGAGAGTTTGTTGCTGGCGGAGACATTCATTTACTGAAGGTGCCTACTGAGGACAATATTGTGTACATGCTAACCAAACCAGTGACAGGAGTCAAGTTCAAGCACTGCTTTGACTTGGCTCATATTGGTGCATGCTGATTGGGGCGACCCCCGAGAGAGGGGATAGTCTGCCGGAGGGAGAAGATCCAATCTGCAGGTGGAGCTTATCGTATGAGGCGTCAAAGTGGAGATTGTTGAGATCGTATCACCTCAACGATCTGTGTGCCTATATGATTCCTAATCCGGATTAATCCTAATTTAGGAATATCTTTTATGGAGATCATTGATAGGAGAATATATATCCAGGCTGATATTCTTTTTCGGGCTGTGCCAATTTTGGCATGCAGTTCCCTCTCATCTCTTATATAAGGAGCCCCCCCTGCAATAGATACACCAACAAGCAATCTGAATTCATCTGACGGGGATAATCAAGAGGGAAGGAGTTCATTCCAGGCGGTGGTTTCATGTTCTCGACGGCGGCAGCAGGCTGTGCTAGGCGGCGTTCCAGTCGGCTCCAGGCGGAGGGACATCTGGCCGAGCTAGCTAGCAGCGACGTTCCAGTGGACTTCAGGCGAAGCGACATCAGGTCGGGCTTCATCCCGACGGCCGACCTTCATCCAGGAGGCCGACCTCTAGTGGTGGTTCCAGGCGTGCGAAGACATCAGGCGGTCGATCCAAGCGGATTGGCTTCAGGTGTGCAGAGCAGGCGGCGGTTCCAGCGAAGAAGAAGAACAGCATCACTGTCGCTCGGCGACAGCGCTGTCGGAACGGCGACAACTCTTATTTCAGTTTTTTTCGGTTTTCTCTTTATTGCTCGACTTTTACAGTCTTTGTTGTAATCTGTAACTCATAATCATTACAGTGGATCTTTTCCGGCGCGCTCTCCCCGTGGACGTATGAGCTCCTCTCCGAACCACGTAAAATTTATTTGTCTTCTGTGTGTGCTTGAAATCTCGCTCTGTTTATATTTTGCGTCATTGCTTGTGCTCAATTTATTCCGTTGCGCTACCGCGTTACTCGGTCTGATTGCACAACACAACAGATCAGTATTCCGATCAATCATGTTATTTATGCTGAAAAATAATGATCAATATTTAATACTATACTTATTTCTATGTGAGAATAACTCACCTAATATTTTTCAAAATTATAAGCTGCAAAGAAACTTCTACTCTTAATTAAATGTAAACTCAGAGAATGTTTCTCTAATTTTAAACAGTGGAGAATTTCATGGGGATTTGAAATTTTGAATGATTAATAGTTTGGAGAGAGAGAGGGTGCTTTTAAAATTGATTTCTGACCGTCATTAATCATGAAATTTATAATTTTTCACTGTTTATTCAACTTTTACAGCATATATAATTATGTAGTATTCATGCCCCTGTTCCCTGTAGAAGAATAATATATTCATTTATGAGGGGAGAACTGTGGGCAGGATGATTTATTAGGGGGGAACACGAAGCACCGAGATGATGATCGACGTCCAAGCTGGAGAGATTAATTATGTCCCTTCCTAGCTAGCGCTCAACATGTCATCATTCTTTCTCTTTACATAATTAAATACTTCCGTTTTTTAGGTCTTTCTTCTACAAAAATTTGTCCTCTCGACCCCCCAAAATGATCTTGCATACAAAATGAGGAAGGGCGGGTTGAGGCCTAGGACATCCCAAGAATTTTGCAAAATGAATAGTGAATTTGAATTTCAACTATTTACATGGAAAAAAACAGTGGCCAAACGAGTGAAACAATTACGGCTAGATGGGAGGCATTTGAATCTCAAGACATGCCTGATGCCCCCTTATTGAAAGTTCTCGGTCCCGTAGCAGTGAGCCTAGAACGTGGGTAAAACCTAAGATGTAACTGGTTGTGAACCTATATATTTGGTACCTATATCTGACCACTATTTTTATGTGTAAGTAATGAAAATTCATTGGCTCGACAAGAGCAATCCAAATCCACTATAATTCATTTGCCACTGCCTATTGGGTGGATGTGCGCGTACATTATACACTTGAGGATTATATGTTTTAAGTTGGTTGTGAACATTTATTTACTTCAATCTATATTACAGAAATGTGTGTGTGCCTCGGTCGGCCGGGAGATCCCCGGCGCGAGAGGGATCGGTTGCCAGGGAGCAGCGACGACCACGGGCGGTTTGTGCGTGAGGTGGGATCCCATATGCGGATCATGCAAGGATCAGGCATGCCGATCGCGCGCACGGTGGTTACCTCATAATTCCCGACTAAATTAGTGAGGGTGATGGAGGTTCGACTAATCGCACGCCAATCTTCCTATAAATGACATCTAGCCCCATCATTTTCCACCGAAAGTCCTCAATATTCTGAGTCTGAGCGAGAAAAGAGCGGAGACTTTTGTCTGAGTCGGAATTGCAATAATCATGGTGGGAGCAAGTGGAACAAAGACGGAAAATGCAAATGGAGGAGGCATGAACACCAAGGTACGGTGTGAAGGAGAGGCTGGGCAGGGAAAAAAAGTTTGTATGGGATTCAACCGCGCTTGTGCGCACAGAGGGGGCCGCGCGCTGCGCGTGCGTAGGGACGGACCGCGGCGGACCCGCAAGTTGGGCGTGCGGTGCGCACCCGCGCACAACGCGCAGTCGGACCGTGGGCGCGGGGCGGACCCAAGTGCACTGCGCTATCGAACTGCGCGCATGCGCATACCTGCGTGCACAGCGCGCGGTGGTAGTCCATGTGTTGTGCGCGCATGGTTCTCACCCGCACACTACGTGCAGGCCTGCATGAGCGCCTACGGTGTTCTCTCATAAATGCATTTGTACGGGGTGAGCCTGTGCATGCGTTTTGAGTCTGTGAACGCTTTCTGACCCTTTCGCTCTTCTTACCAGGTTCCAAAGTGCATTGTGTGACCCATGTGATTGCGCTCATCTCTTAAAGCTGAACAGATCGCGGTTTGGAGGAAAAGGTACGAGATACCTGCAGACCTTGAAGGGAGGATACCTCATGTTGAAGAGAGAGTTCAGAACCCGCCGACGGGTTGACTGACGCTGCGTGAGACGCTATTGAGATCCGGATTCTGCCTTCCGTCGCGAGGGGAAGTGGTCGGTATTTTGAAGTTCTATGGCGTTCTTATATCTCAATTTACATGTCTTGGGATGACACACATCATGGGCTTGGTCGCATTCTTCGGGGAGCATGCCTCGAGATTTTCTTAGGACATGTTCAAAGAATGGTATGATATTTGAGTCGATGGTGACGGATGTGTTGAGATTTAGAGCAACAAGAGTATGCTTGATTTTGGTCGGACAGATTGATGCCACATAAACACCTTATTTGGATATGTTCAAAATTCTTGGGGCTTGCTAGAGCTTTGACATTCACTGTCTGATCGTTATCGTCGTCTGAAGGGGAGATTGAGGGACTTTACTCCAATGTTGGGGTTCACAGAGCCTTGAGAGATGACAAACCGTCTATTCAACATTTATTTATTTATGAAGGAAAAATGTCTGTTGTTGTGCGGGCTTTCTATTGATCTTAAGCGTGCAGCTTTGGCTCCACTTGTTCGTGACCAAAAGAGGAAGCTTTTGTTGAAAGGTAGCAGTGACACATATGTGTAGCCCAGATCTTCTTCAAGGTAGAGAGATTGTCAAGTTGAGGAAGTCATTTGTAGCTCTAAAGATGAGACTCCACCAGCTGATCCTGATCTTGAGGTCTTAGGGTCTTCTTCCCCCTAGCTCCTCACTCGGGCCCCTGCCCCCCCAGGCGGTGAAAGGGAATCACATGTCTTCATCTTTAGAGGTGATGAACGATGCAATGAGAAAACTCTTTTTTTATGGTTTGGGCTTTGTTGCTTTGTATAAACCTGATTCCTTTCTTTTTTTTTTTGCAGATTGAAGCTAATGTCAATATAGCGCTCACGTGGAATGACCACTATGTTATCCTGAAGGATGACTATTAGGCACTTCATGAGAGACTCCGGGAAGTGGAGGATTCACTTGAGGATTTGAAAGGGAAGGAAATATCGTGATATATCTCTCTTTCAGTAGATTGGGTCGGAACTCAAGGCAGAGCTTGAGGTGTCACGAGATGCGCCACAGATAGAAAAATCCTTTGTAGAGAAGACCTCGCAACTGCTGAGGAACGCACAGAAAGATACTGGTTGGATGGATGAGCTTCAAGCGTTCCTATGGCAACAAAGTCAAGAACAAACAAATATAGTGCATTAAATGAATTGTAGCGTACGAGCACAAGCATATAGTACCATCACTGTTCTTGCAAGACATAATAAATAATAGAAAGTTAAAAATATAAACTCGTAAGCCGAAATATAGTAAGGTGTTTCCATTCGATTCCTTGCCTTTCTTCAGGCGCTTCTTAAGTGTTGGTTACTCTAGGACACACAGTTGCTCCTCGTCCAGATTGTATTTGATGTAGATAGCATGTACGAATGGCCTCCTAAGTTCCTCGTATAACTTTGATTCCTGCATGGGTGACGAATTTCATCCCCAAATGGGGAATGAATGAGATTGCCTTGAAATTCATCTGGAGGGGTCGACCGAAGATCGCGTTGTAAGTAGAATCTGATTCGACTGCCACAAACTTGATGCTTTGAGTCACCCGCTTCAGGAACTCTCCCGAGGTGACAGGGAGCTCAATTATGCCTTTCACTGGGACATCCGCTGTCAAATCCATAGATGGGTCCGGAAGCTAGCTAGAGCTTGTCATCCGAGATCTTCATATCATGAAGAGCGGGTATGAATATGACGTTTATTGAGCTGTCATTATCGAGCAGGATTCGCTTGACGTGAAAACTGGGGTCTCCAATTTCAATGATGATGACCAGTGGGTCCTGATGCAGTGTGAGCAGTCCCTTCAGATCCTCATCTCCAAAGCTTATTGTTCCTTCAGTTCGGGCTTTCTGATTATCCCCAAGGGGATGGGTGATGGAATTGATGGTGGCCAGGGGGTACTAGAGATAATCTCCACTACTCTGACTACATGTCTGCACCCATGTGCTTCTTGTTGAGTCGATGGCTACTCCCTCCTTGGCTTCGCCTCGTGGTTACGAGTCTGATCCTGGGGGAATCTTCCTAGAATTCCTTGGCGGAAAAGGCACTCGATCTCATCTTTAGCTTAACACATTCCTCAGTGATGTGTCATGTTCCCCTATAGAATTCACAATACTTGGCATGATCTCCTCTTCCCTCTAGGATCTCCCTAGGTCTTCATAACGTGTGATCGTCTCGGATTGCATATAATATGTTTGCTCCTGAAGTGTTGAGTGGTGTATACTCTGTATAGGCTATGGAAGGACGATCCCTGCAGCGCTCCTACAGCCGTGCATTGTTCTGACGCTTTTCATGTCGCCACATGGCTGACTTTTCTCTTTCTCTTTGTGCCTCCCTGAAATTGTTGATGATGTGCATCTATGTCTTCATATGCCGCAATATGCGGCTATACTTTGTGCACCAGGTCAGGATAGATACAGACTATATCCCTCATCAAGGTTAAACCCTAAGAAGATTCCCTGCAGAAGCCCGGGCTCTACCCCAGGTATCTATCTTGCTTCTGACGTGAACCGACGAAAGAATTATTTAAGGGTTTTTCCTTTGTTTTGACGAATGCCCGAAAGATGAGAATGGTCCTTCACAATTCTCCGATTGGCTACGAATTTATCTAAGAATTGTCGAGTTAATTCTGCAAAGCTTCGGATTGTCCCTTCCTGAAAGGAGTTGAACCATGTTCTGGCCTGACCTTTTAGTGTGGCCGAGAATACTGGGCAAAGGAGTCGGTCAGGAGCATTATAAATTTGCAGAACTGTAGTAAAGTGGTTTATGTGTTCCAGAGGGTCTTCAATCCCGTCATGGGACTCAATGTTTGTCAGTTTGAATCCGGTTGGGACAAGATGTGCCAAAACCTCAGGCGCTAGTGGGGATCCGGCTAGAACAGGACGATGTAGGGATGTAGCACGCCGACCGATCTGAACGTATTTCTCGAACATTAACTCTCTTATCTCTTCTCGAATAGGTCTTCCGGCGGGATTCTCAGGGACGACCGCTCGTTGGCATTGCTGCTATTAACTGGCTTTGGCAGCCCTTGCCAAATGGGCGGGGTGTGAAGTGCTTGCTGCTTTTGAGTACTCCTCGAAGTTTCCTTCCCAGAGGTTTTCTACAAGGGAACTGGAGGCGGATGTGGTTGATTAATGGGTGTGAGTGGGGCAATGGGAGCTTGGGCTGCCCCCATATTTCTGAGGAACACAAGTACTTTGGCATGTGTTCCTCCATGCGGGTGACTCGCCCGGCGAGTGGGTTGTCTGGCGCGGCGGTGGTTTTCTCTTGTAGCGATGTGTTGATAAGTGAATGGGAAGGACCGGCTTGTCAAGTCCCAGTGGAGCGGATCTATGGGTTGTACGAGTACTTCTTCTTGTCATTGTTATTAGTCACGAGTATCGTTGGGTGAGGATACTGTCTCAGGAGTTTTTCAGTTTTTGGGGAACTGGATTCCCACAAACGGCGCTAAACTATTGCGGACGACTCAAAGCTCCTGGTAGACCGAACTAAACTATGTCGTCTTAGCCCGTAAGTGATTGAGCACGCAAACAGTCACAGCAAAAATAGCTAAGAATACAAAAAAATGTGGAAAACTCCTGCAACAGGGTAAAAAATCACGTGACCGGTTCAGTGCTAATAAAACTTCAATATCAACAACAGTTTACAAATTGTCAGTGAAATCGAGGGTGACATACCACTCGTTGCAGCTTGAGGATGAGAAAAAAATATAAGAACGCTTGAAGAGCGACAAACCGCCACTCACTGAGCTCGAAATCCGTCTCTTGTTGTAGGTGGTGAGCTCTTTCTGGTGTCACCCCGACATAGCACGCTAGTACGACGAGCGCAGGAGAACTGCTACAAGGGTCTTGCAGAACACCTTGAGCGTTGGAGGATTTTGGAGACGGGCGGAGAGTCGACTTGCACACCGGGATGTCATGGAAAGCCAATTTCTCAAGACGTTTGACGTGAGATGGCTCGTAGGAGGATTCTGGCAGAGTTCTGCCCTGAGGAGAAGAAAAATTAGAAATGAGAGGGGTCTGAGACCTTTTTATAGGCCCATGTGGTGGTTACGCAAGTTATGCGGCTATTCGCACACCGTAACCACATAAATTAGAGGAGGAAGAAAACAACGATGAAGATCGACGTACGCTCTTTTCCCACGAGGAAAATCTCTATTAGGCAGTGACAAGTTGCCACTTGAGCCGATCATAGCTTAAATTCACGTAAATTTTTCTACGTCATATCTCACACAATGGCAGTCAGCGCATCTAAATAGCTCAAATTCATATAATATTTCTATTTCATCTTACAAAATTAGGGTCGAGCATATTATTCGAAACTCAAAAGTTGATCGAAAATCACTCAAAAATTGAGCCGAATCGGAATCGTTCAAAATTAATTCGACTCAATTTGACTCGAATTTGGTTTCGAGTCGATTTTGAGTCAGCCCTAAATCGCTCGAAATATGATTCGAATAAACTCTAATTAATTAAAAATATTATGTATTTATTAATATATTCTTATTTTAGAATTAAAAATAATAAAATTTAAATCTAAATAAAAAAATGAATGTTTTAGGTGTTTTAATTGCTAAATTTATTGGTTGCCCAATTTAATTTTGAGTCAAGTAGAAATAAAGAGGAAAATTACTCAATTTCGAGAGAACTCGATTCGATTTTGAGCCAAGTTCGAATCAAAAATTTTGATTTCGAGCCGAACCAAAATTGCTCGAACTCGACTCTATGTCCGCCCGATACACAATGGCAGTCAGTGCATCCAAATCAATAAAATTAACTCCCTAAATTTGAGCCGCATAACTGCATAAGGTTGATCTACAACACATCAGACATTTAGGCTTAGTTTGGCGGGGTGGTGAGCCTTCCCGAAAATCACGACACCGCCCATCACCGCGGGATTGATTTCCACAGAAATTTCACGGCGGGACGGAGCCCCACCGCCCGACCGCGCCCATTCCAGCTTTTGGGCGAAGTCGGCGGGTTGGTGAGGTACACGTGACCACCGCGCATTTGCCCTGCCAAACGAAGCCTTACACTGTCCAGCAATCTTCCTGCATGAAACATTGAAGTCGCACCTCGCATTTTTTACCCTCATGTGAGGTGTTTCAAAGAGCCTGATTCGCATATATGCAACCTTAGAACTTTGTCGCTTGATGAAAAATCACAACAGGTAGAATCCAACTTGCCCAATAATATGATTAAATGAGCATGGGTTTAATTGCCAGGACCTCTCATGGGAGTTTGCATAATTACAGGCTGCACCTCTCTATCTTTCAAAATTACATTTGTCACCACTCTAAGTTTTCCCAATTTACAAAAAAATCTCTTTTGTTAGAAATATGAATGGAAAATAATGATAAACTCAATCAAATTATTATATGATATTTAAATTTTTTTTTGTAATGATTTTATATTGAAAAGTGCGACAATTTTTATGATCTGTTCGTTCCAAAAGATATTGTTATTCAAGAATTGACTTTGAAAATACAAAAATCAATACAGAATGGTTTTAGGGCAGAATTGACTTTTGAATCCAAAGCCGTCAATATTGAAATAAACCTACAAAATCAACTATCAAATGCATAGGTTCCGGCGTAGATTTTGAGATGCAACATTCCAAAACTGTGAGCTCCCACGAGCGCACGTTCTCGCATCAGCGCTCATTTTCGCTCGAGCACATTTTCGCAAGACTATATTCTTGTCCGGGCACGTAATATTTGTTTGAGCACGCATTTTTTTGCCCGAGCACATATTTACCGCTCTGGGTGTGCATCAGAGATATACATGGAAAGTGATCAAATATGCCAAATTATTTTATGATATTCGAAATTTACCTTTTGTAATAACTCTACATGGAAAAGAATGTGCTACATTTTACCCTTCGTAATGAATTTAGAATTATTATAAAAGAATAAAATTGAAATATCATAAAATAATTTGGCTGATTTTATCATTTTCCATCCATATTTCAAACGAAAGCGGCATTTTCGTAAACCGTGAAAACTTAGAGGGGAGGGGGGCAAATGTAATTTTGAAAGAGGGCTACAACCTGTAATTATGCAAACTTTCAGGGGAGGTCTCTGCAAGTAACCAGAGATATTTTGCAGCATGAGAAGATGAATAATAGTGGGATTTGGAAATAATTATATGGTTAAATGAGTTGGGGTTTAGGGGAGGCAAATGTAGGAGATCTCTTCTATGATTGGTGGGGGGAATAGTGTTATGATGCATCAGGGAAGGGGAGAGGAGGGAACATTTACATAACACAAGTCATGACCCAGTGGAGCTATTAGCTGTATGGTACAGCTCATAAAGCAGCTCTTCATGAAATCATTTATAGCCAACATGCCTATCTACAGTCTGCTTGCTTTATTAATTTCCTTTGTACATCCTAATATCACCCTCCAAAGGGACCATCAAACTGAACCCATCTTCATGTTCTAAGATGGATTCATTTACTAATATACTAATATACAATTAAAAATTTGAATTTACTGATAAACCCTAAACCTCATTTAAAATTTATGAAGAAATCTCTCCTGGGAATATAATGCCCTAATTCTTATCATTGCCTTGGAATTGGTCAACTTAGCCAACTTGGCCTGTAGGATATGTTGTGCAGAGAATTGTACATCATCCAAGACTAATATATAATTTAAAGTGAGTAGATAGATGGTTCATGAAAATATCAATGATATAGGAATCATATTCTCCCTATGTGATTGGATATAGGCTAGGACTCTATTTGAAGTGGCGGTGACGGCAGCGGTGAAAAATATAGTGATGGGAAACCACCAGCAACGACATTAGAGCTGTCTAGAAAGCTGTTTTGAATAGGTTGGAGACTGTTTGAAAAATCTCCATTGAAGTTCTTTTCAAAAAAAATGTTACATTTTTCTATTTAGAAGAACAACTTTTTAATAATATATGTTTAACTTTTTAATAATAAAAAATTATTTTATGTTAATCAATTGTTGCAAATAATTAATATTATATAAATCCTAAATAAATATGCTATAAAAGGTTTGCGACAATAACCAAAGATAGTTATTTGATGAAGAATCGAGAATGAGAGAACAAGACATTTGTAGTTGGGAGAAGGAAGAAAGACAAAACACAGATGATCGGAGCACGACTTTCGCAAACCCTCAAATAAAAAAAAGTTGAAAGCAGAGAAAACAGTTTTTAAAAATTCATGTTGAACCGATTGCTCAAAAAATTACCAAAACAACTTTCTTTAAAAACTCCTCATTCAAACAACCTAAAAAGGACGACAGCGGTGGGAGAGCTTTTCCAAACATGCATTATATGATGATGGCATTTTTGTCCAAACTTACCAGAGCAAAAAAGTTGTGTGGAGAGCTTTAGACAGGATAAATTATATTTTACATGTATCATTCATAAATTCAAGTATTTGGCCATTTCTGTGATACCATTGGAAGACGTATTTCAGTCTCAGAACACTAATTGCTTTACCTAATAAAATTTCCTTGATTTTTATGTTTATTTTTTTTTTATTTATGAGCATGATTTGTATTAGGCATTGAATTACTTACATAAGGACAAAAATTGCGGAGGTGAGAATGCTTAGGTGAATCAGAAAATTGGATAAAATTAGGAATGAATGTATTAGAGATCAGAAGAGTGACGGCAGTTGTAGAGGAGATGCAAGAAGCTTGATTAAGATTGTCCGAACACATACAAAAGAGATCATTAGAGGCACATATTAGACGCTGTGAGTGTTTACCGACTAGGCATGTTAAACAGGGAGGGGTAGACCAAAAAAGACTTGGAATGAAACTATAAGGAAAGACATTATGTGTACTTAAGCATTAGATATATTATGACTAAAGATAAGACACAATTGCGACAAAAGTTCCATATAGCCGACCCACTATGGTGGGATAAAGGCTTTAGTGTTGTTGTTATTTATGAGCTTGATTAGTGAGTTTGACCTTGCATTACTTGCGTATCACTGTTTTCCTTTTTTTGCCCTTCCCTTGCTGCTCTCACTAGGGTTTACTGGGGATGAAGAACTGTTTCACAAAATCTGAGCATGAAGATGGTTATGGCGGAGAATCATGGTTCCAAAGAAGAGCAATCATTCACAGACAATGAGGATCGTTGTTACTGAAGCTGGAAAGATTCACTCCCAGACTTGCAGATTTGAATATCAACATGGAAGAAAGAGACAAACGGTAGCTGCCCAGCTCTTGTATTTCTCCATACTGTTCATGGAAGCACCAGATTTGAGATAAGGTTCACATTTAGGCTCCGTTTCGCAAACGCGGTGGTTATGAATAATCGTTCATGAATGCTCGACCTCACCTAAGGAGCTTCTTTCACTTTTATGTTCAAAACTAGTTTTAGTTTTTTGGCGGTGGTCATAACCGTTGTCATGTCAAGCATACATTATATGGCTGGCGTTTTTATCCTAACTCACCAAAGCAAAAACATCACGCCAAACTCACCGGAGCAAAAAAGCCGCGCCAAACCGAGCCTTAGTGTGGCATGTTAATTTCATAATTTCCACAGAAACTCCTAAGCTCCCACGCGTCATTACCATGCGGGTCCGAACAGTGATCATGTCAGAAGATGGTTTGCCCATACCATGATCAACATTCTGCCTTTGTCAAGGACTTCAATGGCATTTGCATGGCAACTAGGAATGGCGAGCCCCTCCCTCCGTGTTCACGTTCCTTTGTGAAAACCGTGGATGACAATACACTTGGATGGAGGAGAGTGAATCAGTGGATGACCATACACTTGGATGGAGAAGAGTGATTTTAGGAAAGATAAGAATGGTTTAGAATGGTCGGCTAGGAAGAGGCGGTTTCGAAGAGTGGGCAGTTACCTACATAGACCTCCTTTTTTGGAATGAATGCTGATGTGAAACCGCAAGCAAACCTTGATTTTTGAAACTCTGGATTTGCTCTTGTCACTAATCCGAGTAGTCCACGTAGATGCTCGAATGGTCTCATTGTCAGGCGCTTCGTGAATATGTTTGCTATATTGTCATGCCACTGAACATGATCCATAGAGATGGATCTGTTAAGCATCTTTGCCTGAATGAAGTGATGTTCGATCTCAATAAATTTTTTCGTGCATGGAAAACATAATTAGTGACTAGCTTTAAGTCACTTTCATTGTCCCCGCGGATCAACGTAGCCCTTTCAATCTTCTTTAACACATCCTCCACAAGTCGGATAAGCCAAATGCACTCCCGAGCTGCCAAACATGACGCATTGTATTCTGCTTCGGTAGTCGAGATGGACATCGAGTCTTGCTTCTTACTACACAACGAAATCATCGTTGAACAGCACGTGAAGACATACCCTGACGCCGAACTTCGATCATCAGCATCTCCACTATAGTTAGCATTTGTGAATCTGGGTAGAATGAAACACGTATCCCTTTCATACAACAACCCCATGTCCAGGGTCGTTCGAACATACTTCAAAATTACCTTCGCTGCCTCCAAATAAGGCTTCCTAGGTTCCTACATATACTAACTTACTCGCCTAACTGCGAATGAGATATCTGGTCATGTAATTGTAAAATATATCAAACTCTCCACCAGATCCCGAAAAGACTTAGGATTTGAGAGGACACTATCTTTGTCTCGACGAAGCTTCAACTCAACTTCAAGTGGAATAGAACTGCTTTTTCCTTCATCTCGAATCCCACGACGATTCGCTCTGCATAAGCTTTCTGAGAAACAAACAATCCGCTCTTCTTCCTCTCCACCTCTAAACCAAGGAAATAGTATAAATCACCCAAATCCATCATATTGAAACGAATAGATAGCTCCGCTCTAAGCATTTACACCTCTTTGTTATCATTTCTTGTCACGTTCATATTGTCGACATACAATAGCACGAGAACATGAAGTTCACCATTCTTCTTCACAAACAGAGTCTGAGTCTGATGCATAGTACCCACAAAACTACAAACACTTTGCAATCTTTCCATACCAAGCATGAGGTATTTGCATCAAACCTTACAAGGTCATCCTCAACTTGCACACATGCCCTGGGTAAGAATCAGATATGTACCTGGTGGTCGCACCATAAAGATATGCATGTCAATCTCGTCATAAAGAAAAACGTTTTCACGTCGAATTGCCACAACCTCCAACATTGGCAAGCCGCCAACGCAGTCACCATCCGCACTGAAGTCTTTTTTGCCACAGAACCGAATGTCTAGTTGTAGTCCTCCCCACATTATTGTGAGAAACCTCGAGTTACAAGGCAAGTCTTGTACCGCTCCACATTGTCATCCGATTTCTTCTTGATCTTGTACACCCACTTGCACATGACTGGAGTAACACCATACACCTTAGGAACAAGTGTTGCAAATGATGAAAAAACTAATTAAGCACAACTCATACACAGATCCGTGTTTGGATATTGGAAGAAAAATCTTGTCTTTGTTTTTATTATTCTTCCTTCTATAGATTTTACATGTGCTGAATAAGCACAAATTTTAGGTGGCATAGATTTTTACAGGTGTCATAAAATCTGTATACAAAGTGTAGTCACCATTTCTTTTATTTGTAAACCAGTCCAGTCCGGTTTACACGGCTAGCATTCCACCCTTAAACCAGACTCGCAGTGAGCCCTAGAGCATGTCAAATTTTAAAAAAGGTTTTTTGCGGGACAGGCTTGGTCATCACATCCTCCATTTGTTCTTCACTTCGGCAATATTCCACGTGAATTGTGTCCTTTTCAATTTGCTCATGAATGAAATGAAAACAAAGATCTACATGTTTACTTCATTTTTGTGTAGTTGGATTCTTTGCAAGATAAATTGCAGAGATATTATCACATTTGATAACAGTTGGTTGGTTGGAGGCTTGCATCTCCTTGCTATCTTCTTCTGCGTCTTCTAATTCATTCATCTTTTCTGTACTTTTTTCAATTTATTTTAAGAGTTGCCTTAGCCACCTACATTCACAACACGATGCACGTAAAGCCATATATTCTGCCTCAGAGGTTGACAATGCGACGGTGGGTTGTTTGCGAGAAGACCAAGTAACGGGCTTTGATCCTAGACGGAATATGAAGCCAGTTGTACTGTGTAGATCAACCGCATTCGTGCCCCAATTTGCATCAGTAAAGCCTTCTAGATTTTGCATTTTGTCCTTTTGGTAAAAGAGGGCAAGCTGTTCTGTGCCTTGTATATAACATAAAATCCATTTAACAGCTAACCAATGTGTCTTGGTAGGATGATTAGTATATCGAGCAACTTAATTTACTGCAAATTCAATATCTACCCTGGTTTAAGTGAGATAGAGCAGTGATCAATACATACTTCTCCTTTTCTATACTCTTACTCTCTTTCATTAAACTTTCATTTGCATTTATGGAAGTAAGATTGGAATTGCATTCAGACATCTGATATTTATTTAGCAGATCAGATGCATATTTCTCTTAAGATATATGGAGGCCAGCTTTTGTTTGCTTTATCTGCAATCCAAAGAATAATTGAAACTATCCAAGATCAGTCATTTCAAACTAACTTTTCATTAGGTATTTAAACTTGTCTATCATCTGAGCTGAACTTTCAGTAATTATTAGATCATCTACATACAAACATACAATGAGATGAGTATAAGCTGTGTATCTGTAATCCAATGAGGGATCACTTTTACTTCTGCTCGGACCTTGGATGGTTTGTTTTAAGCCATAGAGTGCCTTTAATAACTTGCATACTTTTTCTTCTTCTCATTTTATATACTTGGGAGAATGTTATGTATATATTTCCTCAATAATAATTTCGTTTAAAAATGCAGATTTGGCATCCAAGTGATGTATGGAATAATCATGATGAGTAGGAGATGAAAGAATAGGTTGTATGGAATCTATACGAGCGACATACTTGTATTTGATGCGATATAAACATTTGACATAAGTATAGCTATATCAATAGGTGTTTGGCACTAGCTCCCAAGTATAATTTTTGAGAATCAATTGCATTTGAGCATTCATTGCAGATCTCCATTTCTTTTCTTTACTGGCTTCTTCATATGTGGAGGGTACAACTCCAAACAAGGCAATATGTGATTCTTGATATACTTCTTCTAATTTTCTGATTTTTCTTGGAGGGGATGGTGATTCACTGGATGACGTACTTTCTCCTTTCTCTTTTGTTAATTCTTCTTCTTCACCTTCCCTTTTTCTTGTAGTTGTTCTTCTTCAGACGAGATGGTTTGAAAGGGATCTAGAAATGATTCAACCACCATCTTAGGTGTTGAAGTTGAGGTAGATGAGTCATCCCAGCACCATGCAGAATTCTCATTACAAGAAACATTCCGAGGGATACAGATTTGTTTGGTGATAGGATTGAAGAGTTTGTGTGCCTTTGAATTTCATTGTACCCACAAAATTGTATTTTGTACATTTGTTGTCCAATTTTCCTCTTTGATGTGCTGGAGTTAAAGCATACGCTAGAGAACCAAAAGTACGAAGATGAGAAATATTTGGTTTGGTGTGAAATAATACCTCATATGATGTAGTTTCCCTTATAGCTTTAGTAACGGTTCGATTTAGTACATATATAGTTTGTATGACCGGCATCTGTCTAATAACATTTGGGCTTTTGTTTTTGTTGGCATCTGTCTAGTAACATTCTCATTAAAAGTAACCATCTCCATTAGTGTTCGATTTTGACGTTCCACAGTGCCATTTTGTGATAAGTTTCTTCTAATTCCAAATTCTTTACGCAAGTTTTGAAAGTCTGTTGACATAAATTCACCTTCATGATCACTTCTAAACGGCTTGATTCTAAACGGCTTGATAGGAAGTCCCAGCATCTTTTCCACATATTTTAGAGTATAAAAATTTGAAAAGCTTCATCTTTTGAGTGAACAAAATAAATCCACGTATAACGACTATAGTCATCCACAAGTAGAAAGTAATACTTGTTTCCAATTAAATTTATTGATGTCAGGCCCCATAAATCTCCATGAATAGATCAAGTGGTTGAGCACTTTTGTGACTTTGTCCCTTTGGAAATGATTGTATATGTGCCTAAGCATACACACAATGTACACAAAACTGGTGTTTAAAAGTAATGGGAGGAAGACCCTTTACAAAATGTTTGTTTTTCATAGATTGTATTGCATCCCAGTTTATATGTCCAAGCCAGTGATGCCATAAATAAGTAAGAGAACTGCAACCTTGTCTTGTACAAGTGAGGGCACTAGTATTGAGATTTGACATGTCCAAGGTAAATACCCTCTTGTGGGATATTGATGATGATTGATGAGGCTATTATCTTACCAGAATTCCTTGTTATAACTTCACAACTGTTCACTTCAAATTTTACGACATAGACCTTTTGTACAACTTGTCCAACACTTACATTACCTGTTGTTGAATGCACTTGAATTGTTCCATTTCCTTCAATACTTAAGAGTTTCCATCTCCAAGATATACCTTTGCTTTATAGGTTTCATCTATGGAAATAAACTTCTTAAAATTTTAGTGGCAACTTTGTTGTCTTCAATTAGATCACCAAGATTTTGTATTTGGTTGGTCAAACTAATGATTCGTGCCAAATACTCTTCTAATGTTTCACCGGATTTCACACCAACATTATGAAAGTCTCTCCATAGTTTTTGTAACTTAATGCTAATGATTTTGGAAGAGCCTTGATACTCTTCTTCCAGAGAATCACATGCTTCATTTGCAGTTTTAGCTTCCAATATACGAGAAAAATAATCTTTGTTGCCCCTTGATGAATAAACATCAAAGCTCTGGCATCTTTAATCAATATTTCTTCATTTTTGTTTTCTTTGCAGTTCTGTTTCGATGCTTGCTTCTAATACTCTGCCTTGAGCAGGGAGTTGAGGGCCATTTTGCACAATATCCCACAGGCTTTGGGAGATAAAAATAGGTTTCATAATTCATATTTTTCACCAGAAAAAAAACTGAGTGGGAATAAGCCATGGGGATAGAGCTTGAAGAAGATGGATTCATGAGACCAATAGGTCAAGGATTGAAGTGCTTAAACAGAGCTCTTATACCACGATGTTGTTAAATGATGAAAAAATTAATTAGGCACAACTCATACACAGATCCGTATTTGGAGATTGGAAGAAAAGTCTTGTCTTTGTTTTTATTATTCTTCCTTTTATAGATTTTACATATGCTGGATAAGCACACATTTTAGGAGGCATAGATTTTTACAAGTGTCATAAAACCTGTATACAAAGTATAGTCACCATTTCTTTATTTGTTTACATATAAATCGGTCTACTCCAATTTACGCATCTAACAACAAGATTCCAAGTGTCATTCTATTTTAGGGCACTCATCTCCTCATTCATGGCTTCCACCCACTACTTCATAGATACGGCTTCGTCGTAGCACGTCTCCCGCTCATCAGGTGGCCCGACCGAGTAACTTGAAACCATTACAAAATTGTCTTCCTTATAACGAATTGGTCACATGATGGTCCGCTTTGACCTTCTAAGAGCAGAACTGATCTTCACTTCCTGGCTCCGCACTTGCTCCCCCGTCACCAGGACATGAGGCACTGCTCTCCCTTCTTCTTGACTCTGTTTCCAACAGCGTCAAGCTCGAAGAGCATGGAGCTCCTGGATACATAGGTAACTCAACTGATTTTTCTTCTGTTTCTTCTTCTTGGCTGGCTTCTCCTCTGTTCTCTTCCAACAAAGGGGGTACAGCACAAGGAAGAGCAGGCCGCAGCAGCAAGGAAGAGCAGGCCGCAACGACTAGAGACTAGAGACCGCAGCAGCAAGGAAGAGTAGATCGCAGCGACTAGAGACTAGAGAGCGCAGCGGCAAGGAAGAGCAGACCGCGCGGCAAGGAAGAGCAGACCGTGGCGGACACAGAACAGAACACATGGTGAGACCCAGTAGAAAGTCTATAAAAAACTAAAGGAGATACGAAACAGAAGGGGGGTATAGCACAATGAGTACTCTGCGGTCAAAAACTGTCTGTCCGCCAGAGTCCGGAAGTAAAGAGGCCGCAGAGGGAAACTACGGGAAGGTTGCAGTTAGGAAACCGCAAAGAGGGTTGTGGTTAGAAAATCAGAGACTGCCCAGAGGGACTGCTGGCTCTGATACCATGTAGAGAAAAGCACAAACACTTGGGAAGAAACTGTGAAACTTTGCATATACTTCTTGTATGTGTAAAACTGTAAATACAGGTATGAATACATATATATATATGGTGAGAAGAGAGAGAAGAGTCCATTTTTCAAGATGTGGGAAAATTACATAAAGAGGAAGAAGGCCTATGATGGGCCACTATATGGGCCTTTACATATTCTTTTTCTAACAGTATCCTACTCTCCTCTGTCAGGTCGTGACAAAATGAGTATTGTTGATGATTCTTTTTCCCCTATTGCTGGAAAAGGAACCATTCCTTTTTTTCCCTCACTCTCTCGTCTGTGCTTCATGTCCCTAAATTTACTCGAAATCTCTTTTCTATAAGCCAATTAACTAACTCTATGCATTGCTCAGTAACTTTTTTCCCTTCTTGTGTCTTTCAAGATCTGCCGACGGGGAAGGTAATTGACTTTAATAAACTGCGCGGGGGACTGTATCTCTTTGACCCCTCGAGCTCGGCTCCTGCTCCTCCTTCGCAGGCTCTTCACGTGGCTTCCTCTACTACTTTGGAATCCTGCCACTGTCTCTTTGGACATCATTCTATCTCCGTTATGAAGTTTTTGTTTCTGGCTATGTCGTCTTCTGTTTTTGATGTGTTTCGATGTACTGTATGTGAACTGGGTAAGCGCAAGTGGACTTCTCGTCCTCGGATGTCCCCTCCTTGTGCTACTCCTTTTGAAGTTATCCACTCTGATGTTTGAGACTCTAGGTTTGTCACATTTATTGACTGCTTTTCTCGGTGCACGTGGTTTTATATCATGAAAAACAAATCTAATGTGTTTCCGCTATTTCAACATTTCCATATGATGGTTACCACTCAATTTAATGCCAATGTGAAAGTTTTGTGAAGTGATAATGGTCTTGAATACACTGATTCTCAATTTGAACGCTATCTGTGTGACTTGGGTAT
Source organism: Platanthera guangdongensis (assembly GCA_039583875.1). Classification (NCBI taxonomy): domain Eukaryota; kingdom Viridiplantae; phylum Streptophyta; class Magnoliopsida; order Asparagales; family Orchidaceae; genus Platanthera; species Platanthera guangdongensis. The sequence continues at coordinate 143,371,383 of CM077165.1, forward strand.
CATCCACCAAACATCGTGTGTGTACACTCCTGCCCAGAATGGGGTCACTGAGCGTAAGAATCGGCACCTCCTAGAGGTTGCTCGTTGTGTATTACTTCAGACGCACCTACCCAAATACTACTGGGGTGATGCGATCCTCACGACTACGCATCTTATTAATTGGTTGCCTACTCGACTTCTAAACCACAAGACTCCATTAGTAACTCTCAATATCCCTTCTAGTGATCTCACCTCTCGTATCTTTGGGTGTGTGGGCATTGTCCATATGCACCATACTTCCAAGCTTGATCCTCGGGCGCTTCGGTGTGTTTTCATTGGATACTCAAACACTCAAAAAGGGTATAAGTGTTTTCATCCTGTGACCCAGAAGATCTTTGTCACTATAGATGTCACTTTCCATGAATTCGAGCAGTATTGTGGGATCTCCCTACAGGGGGAGACTGGCATCATGGAAGCGAGCTCCCCCACTATCCCTCTTCCTATATCTCCTCCATATCAGCCCCCCTTCTTTTCTCATACTATCAACCCTGTAGTTCTGCAACCACATGTGGATTCGCCGTCTCCTTTACCTCCTCGTCCTATTCCTCCTTTGAAGGTTTATACTCGTCGGCGAAGGGGGATCAAACGGTCAGCTCCTGCACACAATACCTGAAGCCACATCTGATCCGTCTACAGGTCCTCACGGTAACCATGCTTTCACCCTACATCCCTTATCTAATTATATGTCTTATGACTCATTGTCATCCCGACATAGAGCCTTTGTCACTTCTCTATCCTCTGTTTCTACTCCCTCCTCATGGCAGGAAGCTCTGGAACATCAAAAATAGAAGGATTCTATGCAGGAAGAGATGATTACCCTTGAAAAGAACTACACATGGGACCTTGTTGATCTCCCTCAAGGCAAGACTGTGGTGGGATGCAAATGAATTTTTTCGGTGAAACAAAACCCCCAAGGCCTTGTGGACGGTTACAAGGCTAGGTTGGTGGCTAGAGGATACACCCAAACGGCCGGGATTGATTATTAGGAAACCTTTACTCTTGTGAAAAAGATGAACTCTATTCGGATTCTACTCTCGTGTGCTGCTTGCAAAGGGTGGAGTCTTAGCCAGTTAGACGTGAAGAACGCTTTCCTCCATGGATATTTGGCAGAGGAAGTTTATATGGCTCTACCCCCTGGCATCACCTCTGAGGTATTTGCGGGAAAGGTATGCAGATTAAAGAAGACTCTATATGGCCTAAAACAATCCCTGAGGGCTTGGTTTGGGATGTGTCAACGAGCAATGGTGAAATTTGGGTACAGTCAAAGTTATGCTGATCATACTCTATTTGTTAAGCACAGATAAGAAAATTTGACAGTGTTGATAGTCTATGTGAATGACATTGTAATAACTGAGGATGACATGGAAGAAAACAAACACTTGAAGACAAGATTGGCTAGTGAATTTGAGGTAAAGGATCTTGGGAACCTCAAGTACTTCCTTGGCATAGAGGTTGTCAGATCCAAGCACGGTATCTTTATCTCCTAGAGGAAATACGTCCTTGACTTGTTGGAGACTATAGGGATGAGTGGGTGCACACCAGCTGACACCCCCATTGAAACAAATCATAAATTGGGAAGGAATGGTGGAGAACCCGTCACTGACATCAATAGCTTTCAACGGCTGGTGGGGAGACTCGTATACTTATCTCATACTCGTCTGGATATCTCTTTTGTTGTTGGAGTTATCAGCCAGTTCATGCATGCTCCCAAGTCGCACCACTTGGATGTTGCTCGTCGGATTCTTAAAATTTCACTGGGATGTGGCATCTTGTTCTCACCTGCTAAAGAATTATCCATTGAATTTTTCATAGATGTTGATTGAGCAGGGTCTATTGATGATCGTAGATCCACGATCGAATATTGTACCTTAGTGGGTGGGGGGGGGGAATCCGGTGACTTGAAGGAGCAAAAAACAACATATAGTTGTCAGATCCAGTACTAAAACGGAATTCAGGGCGATGGCCTAGGGCATATGTGAAGGAATGTGGATTCGATCCCTTTTGCTTGAGCTAGGTTTTCAAAGCAATGATCAGATACGTTTATAGTGTGATAACAAGGCCGCTATTAGCATTGCTCACAATCCAGTTCAGCATGACCGCACCAAGCATGTGGAAGTCGATCGTCATTTCATCAAAAAAAACATTGTGAGGAGTTATTAGCACTCTGTTCTTCCCTTCAGATCAACAGCTGGTTGATGTGCTCACAAAAGCCTTTTCTCATAAATGCTTTGGTAACATTATGTCCAAGTTGGGTGTGACAGATATCACAAGCACAACTTGAGGGGGAGTGTTAGGCTTTAGTTTTATTATTATTTTGTGATTGTATTATTGACCTCCAATATATTATGGAGGGCCTCTATTTTCCAGCGATCAATCATTATTTTCCAATATATTATGGAGGGCCTCTATTTTCCAGCAATCAATCATTATTTTTCACGTCTCAACAAATACCTTTTTATAACAAATGCTCAAATCCAAGAAACAAACAAGTACATATAGTTCTCAAAGATAGCCTCCCACTGCATGAAACCTCCATTTTCACCTCACTATTAACTCTAAATGCTAGACATCTATTATTTTGAATAGTAAATCCAACATACTTATGTCTAACTGTTACGACCTCCACGCCCCGTTATTATGTTGTCTTTAATTGAGTTAGTCGGGCTTTACTATGTTGTTTTTTATTATGTTTTATTATTGATTGTCTTAATGTCGCATTTTATGTAAGTTCAAGTGTTAGGACTTACTTACACTTATGTCCTTTATAAGTCTATTTTAACGATCCTTGGGTCTTGAAATGGAACGCATGAATTAGTCTCTTCTCTTCTCTTGTATGAGAGAGTGGAAGCCCTCTCCTTCCGAGTACACCCAGCCTAGAAGCCACAATTTCCGCTTCATAGTATCCTTCACCTCCGTCATCCCCACCTTCAGCCATCATCCGACAACTCTACCAACCTTCAATGGGTTAGCATGCTTGGTATCAGAGCATTTCCCTCCCCACTTCTGCAAAAACCACTATCAAAGCATTAACTCTCGATGTATCATCTTTAGCAACGTCTTCTACGACAGCCCACTCTGCTTTCAAAACCTCTTCTTTGTTTTGTACACAACGACGAAGCAGACGACGCCAACCTCAGTTCCAACTCACGCGGTACTTTCTTTGTTCAGTTCCAGTAACAGTTCTAACCTTTGTCCAGTTGCAGCTCTAAGGTTACAAGACGATATTCCCTCTAGGTACCTGTCCAGAGCATCACAGTGCCGTCTAAGTTGTTGACATGTGCTTTGTCGTCATCGAAACCACGGCCCTGTGCATCGCCGTCGTCGAAGCTACTGACTGGCACATCCTCGTCGTCAAATCACACCGTTCAATCGTCATCATACCCCTGCGCCGACAAAACTGACGCCATCCCAGTAAAACATACACAAAGAAGCATCAGCACGCTTCACCTTATTGAACCAGTCACTCTTCCTTCCTTACCGTTGAACCCACGCGGAGAAGTAACCGATAGGCTTCTGTTTTCTAGCCCGCGCAAATGGACTAAACTCATCATGCTTTTGAGCTCCGCACTAATCGCTTGAGCTTTGTGCACAGTTAACCCACTTTCTAAATATCAATGTTACATCGAGTCATTACATAGACCTACACCCCTCCTTTTAACTGCACCTGCCCCGGTTTCAAGCCATGTGCGCAGTAAACTACAACTGCCTATTTAAATATTTATATATGTACTTATCTCAATATATATACATATGGGAAATCATCACAGCACACATGGCGCACTAAGTTCGAGCATGCAAGTGTCGCACATTCCTCCAGAATCAAGTTGACTCGTAACACGTTTTGTTTCTTGCTCCTCTCGCAACATACGAGACTCGTCGGATCACCTGAGTCAACTTATGTCCATGATGCAATAACTCATGGCAAATCAAACTGCAGCAGACTTACGTCATATATTTAAGGCGCGTCATCGAGAGACCATTATTGCTCTCCAAGTGGTTCAATGATCTCACACCTGCTCTGCCAGTCACCACCAGTCCCACACATGAACAGGCTAGCAGCAGTCAAGCTCCTCCGCCACTTCTTCGCCCGGATCTTCCGACCATGATACAACCTGAAGACAACAATGTCCCTTGTTTCCCCAAGTTGGCATTCCCAACTTATGATGGAAAGGGTGAATGGCTCACCGGATGCGAATAATTTTTTAACCATCAGCAAACACCTGAGGCGGTATGGATAAGTCTGACATCCTTCAACCTACTTGATGTTGTTCAGCTATAATTTGCACATTTGCATGTCGACGGTCTTGGGATGATCTAGCGTGACTTTAAAAGGTCTGCAACATGGGATTTAGCCTCTGATTCACAGCAACCCCCTCGGCGTCCCGATGGCATTACGCCAGATGGGGTCGATTGATGCCTATCTAGAACAGTTTTAGATTCTCCCTGCTCACGTTACGATACCCGAAAAGATGCAGATCGTCATCTTTACGGGACAACCTTGCGAACGACTGTGACTGGAAATCTAATTTGAGGCTCCTCGTGACTTGGTGACTAGCATGAGTTTAGCCAAATTGTGCGAACGTCGACTTCGGCGGGATCAATATGCCTATACAATCACAAGCACAAGGACTCGGGACGGACGACCCGAGGGTATCCAAAGCCCACATATCCTTCAGTTGTCTCGTGCGGAAATATTTGACTGACGCACAAATGGGTTAGTTATAACTGCAATGAATAATATACTTGCGAACATCAATGCAAGAGGTTGTTTTAGAGCATTGTTAAGTGCACTGCATTTTTGGCTATGTGCACCACAAAGTCACTTAATTCAAGACTCAAACTCCTTCCTAAATTTATAACTAAGGGCACTCACTATTTGTGCACCGCAATTTCTTCTCTCAACCCTAGCCCCGTGAAGACGATTCCGCCCGGCCGTGCCCTCCGCCGCTTCAACCCGCGCCGCCAACGCCGACTCCTGCCGCGTTTTTCGCGATCGACGTTGCTTCCGCCGCTTCAACGTCGCTGCTTCCGCCACTGCTTACGCCCTAGCACACGTCGCCGCTTAAACTTAGTTGTCTTCTTCTTCCGCCCTCCGTCGCTGCTTCAACCCTCGTCGTGCCCCTCCGCCGTTTCTTCCTCCGGCCAGACACACCAATCTGTCTAGTTCATTTCCTTCAGAGTCAGGAGAAAAATTAATTCCTTTAATCTGTTTCAGCCATCATTTCAAAAACCGAAACTTTTTTGATCTGACGCATGATAAGCTGAAGCACAACTTCTCCAGAAAAATGGCAGAATCAAAGTCATCATTCTGGCTAAACACTCTTTCTATGAAGCAGATTTTTGTTTGTTTTGTTTCCCCTTCTACTGTCATAAGAAAAAATTTCAGCAGATAATGGAATATCAATATTTCTAGAAAAGATGCTAAGCAACGCATAATTCAAAGTGAAGGGCTGCAAAATGCCAGAAACTAAGCTCTCGCTGTCATCGGAGAGACAGAAACTAAAGCAGGGTAGTTCTTATTATAAAGAAAAGTAAGAACAATATGTCAAATAGGCTTCCCCACATCAAGGCCGCCCAGTTCATCACAAAGCAATTGAGAACAGTTTTTGTAAAAATCCATTTTATTTTTTGATCGTTGATTTTCCAAATTTGAATATAATCTATGTTTTGTCCTATTTATCATTTATTTTTATAAAACAATGTTGTGGTTAATTGATATATCAAGTTAATCTTGTTAGTTTGCTATTAACAAAAATGCGGTGCACATAACAATTATGTGCGCACCTATCGTAGTGGGGTGTTCTTAACAAAAAAGTGCACATAGCGAAAACTGTAGTGCACTTAACAATGCTCTTGTTTTATTTGTATGTGGAGGGCTCTGATGACAAGGAAATTGAATGAAGTAGGCTCCGTCTTCGACCTCCCATGAGCTTGAGGACAAGCTCATTTTGAATGGAGGAAGAGATGTTACGGGCTTTGCGCCTAGTTATTATGTTGCCTTTAATCGAGTCAGTCGGGTTGTATTATGTTTTATTATTGATTGTCATTTATGTTGCATTTTATGTAAGGCCGAGTGTTAGGAATTATTTATGTTAATGTCTTTTGTAAGTCTATTTAGAGGACCCATTGGGTCTTGGAATGGTACGCCTGAATTAGTCTCTTATTTTGTCTTGTATGAGATTGTGGAAGCTCTCTCCTCTCAAACACACCCCACCTAGGCAATCACAGTTCTGGCTCCATAGTATCTCCCACCTCTGTCATCCCCGCCTCCGGCCATCCTTTGGACACTACCAACCATCACAGGTTAGCCCGTAGCACTGTCGCATATTCACACATGAGTATTGTGTTATTCTAATATTGATTGATAGTTCTTAAAAACACAAATATTACAATCACATACTATAATCTGAAATCTTTACAATTTCTAAAATATCCATCTTCTAAATAATTCTCCATTTCTAATTTTTCATTTATTTCATCACATATCTCATCAATTAAAATATAGCTGCTAAATTACTTAATAAAATTTTGTACAGATACTACATGAACATTGTATCACAAAACGTTCCCTTACTTTCAGTAAGATGCATGAATTTTTAAAATAGAAAAAGTAACTAGTGCTCCTTCGTATTACTAGAAAACTGGTGCCAAAAAGTTTAGGAATTCTACAAACATCTACCCAGAAATAAAGCAGTTCTTAACCACTAATGCAAATGACAAATGAAATAAATAGCTATCATTAGATTAAATAAATATTACATGGTACAGAAAAAGTAACCAATACAAAAATACTCATTTCTAAAAACATGAGATAAGGCGGAGTGTCGGAGATGGAGGTCCAAAAGCATCTGTGGGGGGCCTTCAACAACATTGAGCAAACATCTGAGAGAGGGAATTGTGGGGGAGGAGAAGATCTGAGCTCGGACACTGTAGAGATAAGGCGGAATACGAGTCATCATCATGGTAATACCAACTGCCACTTTGAGCGCGTTGTAAAGCAAGATCAGCAGTAGGGGGATGATGCAAAATCCAGGATTTGACTATGGTTTTGGACTGCGCAACAAAGGAGGTTAAATCGTCAGCATCTCATGAGTCGCGAGAATGAAGGTTCGAGATGATGTCAAATAGATGTTGAAGGATATCCTTGCCAGAACAAAGGGAATGTAGTTCATCTCACATAATCTTGGCCGTTTACTGATACATGGTCATACGATAAGGTTCACTCTCTATGGAGTTGAGGATCCATGTTTAGACACGGCCGTCATCACAAAGTCAGTCATCAGTGAGTGCAGAAAGGGTGTTGTTACGGTTGCACATGCCGACGGGACACGCACACGCCGGCGAGACACCATGGCAAGTGCGCACACGGAGGGAGACGATGGCGGGTCCATCTAGAGGGGGAGAGACCGAAAATGCGCCGCCGACTTGACAACTTTATTTGCATTCGTTAAGTTATTTTAATTTATTTGTGCTCTTCATTTTTGAAGCTGCTTTTCGTTATCCGCATCGTGCACCTATAGAAGATTGCATTATACTCTTTTTCATTATGCTTGAAAGTATGGAATTTTGGGTTGCTCTCTGGGTTGTTCGTCTTGTTTCCTCCTCATTCCTCTTCATCACCTCCGTCGGCCCTCCCCCTTGCCGGATTCCTCTCGAGATCGTATCAATTTGGTCTGATCTACCTCACCGTCTGCCATCTCACCACTGGTGCTCGAGATCGTCCATGCGATTTTTGCCACGGGTCGATTTGTCGATTCCGCACTGCTCCTTCTATTTCCGCGTGGCTATAGTGTCATGCCGTTGATTTTGCACCGTTCCTGCGCCGTTGCTGCGCCACTTCGCCCAATCCGTCAATTTTTGCAAGCCTTTCGCATGAATCGCGACCCGCCAGTCGTCAATCTCTCTTCCACCGCCGCCTTCGCATACATGTGTCGATCCCATCTCGTGTGGCGGCCGCAGCCCTCTATCACCGATCTCGCTTCCGCCGCAACCCTCTATCGCGCACTACTCGCCCACACACTGACATCCTGCTCTTCCTTTTGGCGCGGCTTTGCTGCCTTACCTCGGCTGCCAATGGAATGTCCCCCAACACTCGCTCAGTCGATGATCTTCCCCCGGATACTGTCGCGGAAGCCCTAAGCTGTCGCTTGGAGGCTCAAGAACAACTCGTCGCCTCCATGCATACCTCTCTCCTTGCCCTCCACTCCAAGATCGACTCCCCCCAAGCGTCGACCGCCGCCCCTGGATCTGGCTCGCCCGCGGACGGCGGCTCTGTCCTTGGCGTCGGGCCACCGCCCATTTCCTCCGAGACCACTACTCTGCTCATTCCGAGTCGGTTCGCCCTCTCCCTCGACATTCCCTCCTTTGTCGAAATTGACCCGATTGGTTGGATCGCCAAAGCGGAGCAATATTTTGACCTCAATTACACGCCGAAGCACGACAAGGTATCTACGGTTATGGTTGGTTTGGACGGCTTGGACCTTCACTGAGCTCGGTGGCTCTGTCAATCCAACCCGTGACTCTCCTGGCCCGAGCTCAAGCAGGAGACGATTCGGCGGTAAGACACTCATTACTCTGGCTCCTCTACAATCGAGCGTCTTAGCGGCGTCCGCCAGACGGCCAGCCTGGATGACAATGTCGATGAGTTCGTCGCCCTGGTCTTCCACATTCTCGGGCTACCGCCCGATCATTATCTGGGCTTCTTCATGCAGGACCTACTGTCACATATTCTTTCTCGTCTCCGCATGCACCACCCCCGCACAGTCTCTGACGTCATGGACTTGACGCATCTGGTGGAAGTCGTCCTCCTTCCCTGGCCCCCTGCTCCTACGACCGACCACCACCAGCCTAGGCCTCCATGGCGACCACCAGCCACAGCTCCTCCACCACAGCCGCCTCCTTGGGGAAACTGATCGGGCCGCCCATCGGCCCCTCAGCGCATCTCAAATAGTGATTACAATGAGCTTCGCAGCAAGGGTCTCTGTTTTTGATGCTGCCAACCCAACTCTCCCAACCATGAGTGCATCTTGAAGGATTTCCACGCCATCAACGGCGACGTCGACCCGGAGGTGACCTGGCGGACTTTGAGGCCCTGGAGCTGTCGGCGGGGGATACACCTCTCGACACCACCGCGGATGCGTTCCACCACTTAGAGTTATCTCGCGCCTTGACAAGCGGGATCTCCGGCTAGCAGACCATGCAGCTCTCGGGCACACTTCTGGATCACCCGATCATCATCATGGTGGACAGCAGGGCAAGTCACAACCTCATCATGGTGGATACGTTACGTGACCGTGGACTTCTACACATTCGGCTAGGCGGTCTCGACGCCATCCCGGGAGTGGCTTGGCTCCGCACGCTCGGCGATGTATACGTCAATTGGGGGATTATGCCCATGCAATTCCTACATGAGGGTCAGTCATGTTGTCTCAATGGTGACTCCACCCTCTTACGCTCCCTGATCTCCCTCTACACGATCCAGCGGACCACGGACGTTAACCTCTCCGCAGGGCTGTGGGACTTCTCAGGCACGTCCGTTGAGCATGTTCCTTTTTCAGTGAACCACCAACAGCCTTCTACTATGCTCGCCGACAGCATCCAGTCTCTGACAGGATTGCCACCAACCCAGCCTTCCTTGGTTCGGAAGGAAGACGGCAGTTGGCGCCGTACTACCCAGCCAAGCAACTTGATCGCCGCTATCACCTTCAGGGGGACTCCGCACGCAGGAGATCCCTATTGTGCGGACTTACCGTCGGGAGTCCGAAGCTACGTGGCTACCCCGGGATCACTGCGACTGCCACCCCTCCGATCACTGCCATGGGGACAAGACATATTTTCCATACGGCGGCATTATTACGGTTGCGTATGCCGACGGGGCATGTACACACCGGCGAGCACCGTGACGAGTGCACACCAAGTGGGAGACGATGATGAGTCCGTCCGGAGGGGGAGAGATCAAAGACGCGCCGACGACTTGACTACTTCATTTGCACTTGTTATGTTATTTTAATTTATGTGTACGCTTTATTTTTGCGTTGCATTTTGTTATTCACACTCTACACCTATATAAGGCTGTGTTGTACTCTTTTTCATTATGCTTGGATGTATGGAATTCAGGGTTGCTCCCTAGGTTGTTCTTCTCATTCCCTCCTTCCTCTTCTTCGCCTTCGTCGGTCCTCCACCTTGTCGGATTCCTCTAGGGATCGTATCAGATGTCCTTAGTTAGGTGATGCAAAAGTCCTTTCCTCTAAAGAACCTGGCGAACGAAGTGCACCCACTCAACAAAATTTCTCTTCCAACAGAGAGAAATGGTGGTGATCTGAAGCTCATCACGAACTTCAGGAGGAGAGGACGCAGCACGGGCAGGAACTACGCGGCAACAGCAGGTTCCCACAGCGGGCTCGCAAACTCCAAAAACGGGCAGCAGCGGGCTCCAACAACGGTAAATAGAGCTCGATGCGGCAACATTGGGCAGGCGGCAAGAATGCGAGAGGTCGGGCGAGTAGGCGGCAAACAGGGATCATATGAGTCAAGCGTGGGGCCCAGAGAAACTGGAGGAAAATGCTATAAAAGGGGAGAGATGAGGGGCGGGCCATGATAATTGAATCAAGAGTTAACACACAACTATGGCAAAAATTACCTCGGTGTGTTGTTCACAACTCAACGGGAGATGCTCCAAGTTATGTATTCCTGTTGGTGGCGAGTTCTACGTGAATAATGTCCACGTCTCTGCAGAAATCCACACGAGCGGGAGAACACGATCTATCCGTCGCACGGATTATCGGGAACGAGAAGGACCGCACCTTGCTCTCCACGGACTGCTAGGTCCGCGCGGGATTGCAACGCCAGCGACGATCGCCGGAGAGAAGGATGTCGACGGAACGAGCACGGCGGCGGAACCCTTCCGTCGGCGGGATTCGGGATCGGCGGAGCGAACGAACGGCGGAACACTTTCCGTCGCGGGATTTGGTTCGATCGGCTGCCAGAAGATCTTTTTTCCCGAAACCCCTAAGTGTGATTTATACCAAAGGCATAAATACACTTAGGTTATCGCTATCCGCAGACCACCCAGAAAATAGGGTTCCAGAATCGGCGAGAATCACCAAGCAGATTCGGTGAGAATCAATCGGCGAGAATCAGTCAGGATCGGCGAGAATCAGAATCCGCGAGAATCACAATCGGCGAGAATCACAATCGGCGAGAAACACAATCGACGAGAATCAGACTACCCATTCTCGACGATTCTCGTCGATCGGCGAGAATCAGAGAGCTAATTCTCGACGATTCTCGTCGACCCTCGGTCGATTATTCTTACCAGTCCTTCAAGGCAACATTTGCCCAACCCGATGATTCTTTAAGGCAACACTTTGCCCATAACCCCATTCAGGTCGATGATTGGTAACCTTTACCAACACAGTCAATCATCCACTTCTCCACATCTCTTATGTGCGACCCTCCAAGCTCATATCGCGTTGGCAGTGAGATTACATGTTTGACACTTCCAGATCACCATGGTAACTACAACAGACTCCCACTTGATCTTGAAAGTATCAAACCAAAACCTCACAAACAATGAGCGGCATCTAGCAATGCATCATTGCTCCCCAAGCAATAAGAGTTTATAATTCATAAGCCTTTATGACCAATGTATCAGCGTTGTCTTTGTCCCTTTGTCCCTTACATCCGGAAAGACTAGAGGCATGGACCGTGTCACCCTCGTAATAGCTCAATCCAAGTTTCTTGATCCAGGACGGACTTCCAGAGAATGGTGAGTCCAATATCACTATTGACTCAACCAAGCATGGCCATGCATTTCTCAGTCCAGTTCCATCAAGGGGCCCATGGATGCAACTCCTGTCATACAGGAGGACAAATCTCATATTTGCTCACACACAAACACCCAAATGATTCGTAACATGTCCAACAACCACCCTTATCATCAACCTTTCTCAGGAGGACTTTAGATGGCATCAAAGCACGCTCTTCCTCACTTGATGAATGCTGTGACTTCAGGTTAAAGGACCACAACACCATTGTCAATTGAGACCTACTCGTGACACGATTGGATGACAATCCACAGAGTAGCCTCAGGTTGGTCTGTCCAGTACTACTTGTTCACTAACAAGTACCCACGTGATGACTTGATATCACAATATCATGACCTGTGAGAACCGGTCATCAGTCAACGCACGTGCTAGCCTTCATGTACCATCATCACCCTTAGCTTCTATGATGATACTCGACCAGGGACCTTTTAAGAATGAAGCTTCAAATAAATCATAGGCTCTCACATTCAAGTCACGTACTTGATGTCCCATGGAAGCGAACATTCTAAGGGTATCTATTATGTTAACATTTAACTATCATATAGAAAAACTCATAATAAAAGAACTTGTCATTAATTGTAAAGAAATACTCGGTACACTGTTCATCATATGAACAAATAGCCAAAAAATACATGTATACATGCAATCCACAAGATTCTCACTAGAGTTGATCATTTAGGTATCGTATACCCATCGATCTAGTATGACCATTATGCTTTCTCTGCGCGAGAGGCTTTGTCAGTGGATCCGCAATATTCTCCTCAGTCGGCACTCTGCAAATGTTCACATCTCCTCGTTCGACAATCTCACGAATAAGATGAAACCGCCGAAGTATGTGCTTGCAGCGCTGATGGGATCTAGGTTCCTTCGATGTGCAATTGCACCATTGTTATCACAGTAGAGAACTACGTGACCAACAATGCTAGGAACTACATCTAGCTCGCCGATGAATTTCCTAATCCATACAGCCTCCTTCGCCGCATTAGCTGCGGCGATATACTCGGCCTCTGTTGTAAAATCAGCAACTGTCTCTTGCTTGGAACTCTTCCAGCTCACAGCTCCTCCATTCAGACAAAACACAAAACCTGACTGAGACTTGGAGTCGTCTCTATCAGTTTGGAAGCTAGCATCCGTGTAACCACTACAACGAGCTCTTCCTCTCCACCATACACTAAGAACGCATCCTTAGTCCTTCTTAATTACTTCAGGACATTCTTGACTGCAATCCAGTGACACTCACCGGGTCTGACTGATACCTGCTAGTCATGCTCAAAGCAAAGGAGACGTCGGGTCGAGTACATAACATCGCGTACATGATTGATCCAATTGCCGAATCATATGGAATCAACTTCATGCGGTCCTTATCTTCACAGACTTTGGACACTGGCTCTTAGAGAGATTCACACCATGAGACATGGGCAAAACCCTTTTTGGACTCAAGCATGTTGAACCGCTTCAACACCTTTTCGATGTACGTACTCTGGGTCAAACCCCGCAACTTCTTCGATCTATCTCTATAGATCTTAATACCGAGTATGTAAGTCGCTTCACCCAAATCCTTCATTGAAAAGCAGTTCCCTAGGTTGTTCTTAACAACTCTCAGGGTAGGAATGTCATTCTCAATCAACAATATGTCATCTACATACAATATCAGGAAGACAACGATGCTCACACTGATTTGCTTGTAACACAAGGCTCATCTTCATTCTTGATGAAACCAAACTCTTTGATTTTCTCATCAAAACGAAGATTCCAACTTCGAGAGGCCTGTTTCAGTCCATAGATGGACTTATTCAGCTTGCATATTCTAGTGGCTTCATCTGGGGATACAAAACCCTCGGGTTGTGTCATATACACTTCCTCAAGGAGGTTTCCATTAAGGAAAGCCGTTTTGACATCCATCTGCCAGATCTCGTAGTCATAATACGCAGCAACAGCAAGCAATATCCTTATGAACTTTACCATGCCAACAGGGGAAAAGGTCTCATCATAGTCAATACCATGAATTTGCTTGAAACCCTTAGCCACCAGTCGCCCTTTGAATGTCTGTACATTCTCATCCATGTCGGTCTTCTTCTTGAAGACTCATTTGCACCCTATGGGTCGTACCCCTTCAGGTGGTTCCACCAAGTTCCAAACTTGTTTGCATACATGGAGTCCATTTCGGATTTCATAGCCTCAACCATTTGTCGGAGTCCTGTCCATTCATAGCCTCTTGGTAGGTTGCTGGTTCATCATCATGATCTATAAGCAACACATTACCTATTTGAGACACGAGAAAATTCATATCTCTCAGGCTCAAACCTCGGTCTACCAGATCTACGTAGGACTTGTGTTCCTTGAGCAGGTTCTCTAGCTACAACATCTTGTAGTCCTGTCTCAGAATCCAATTCCGGTTCATTCACTACATGTGGTTTCTTGAACTTCTTCAAGCTCTACCTTTTCAGTCTTTCTTGATAAGAACTCTTTCTCCAAGAAGACACCAGTCCTTGCGACAAACACTTTGCCCTCAGACGGTAGGTAAAAGTAATACCCTTTCGTTTCTTTAGGATATCCCACCAGATAACATTTATCCGATTTGGGTTCCGGCTTGTCAGGCATTTGATGTTTCACGTATGTCTGCAGCCCCAAATTTTAATGAACGACATACTAGGACGCTTCTCAGTCCATATCTCATATGGTGTCTTCAGAACCGTTTTCGTTGGAGCGCGATTCAATGTCATTGCAGCAGTCTCTAAAGCAAAACCCAAAAGAAACAGGCAAGTCTGCATGACTCATCATCGAACGTACCATGTCTAACAGAGTACGATTTCTCCTCTCAGACACGCCATTATGTTGTGGTGTTTTAGGTGGAGTGAGCTGTGATACAATACCACACTCTTTCAGATGATCACGGAACTCCATGACTCAGGTATTCGCCACCTCGATCAGATCGGAGTGCTTTAACCCTTTTACCCAACTGGTTTTCTACTTCGTTCTTGAACTCTTTGAACTTTTCAAAGGTCTCGGATTTGCACTTCATAAGATACACATATTTGTATCTACTGAAATCATCAGTAAATGTAACAAAGTAGAAATACCCACCTCTAGCCATGGAACTCATGGGTCCGCATACATCACTATGTACAACACCCAAGAGATCTTCAGCCCTCTCAGTATAACCAGTGAAAGGAGCTTTAGTCATTTTGCCTAACAAACAAGATTCGCATCACTCAAATGATTCATAATCAAATGAGTCCAAAAGTCCATCTCTATGGAGCTTGGATATGCGCTTCTCGTTGATATGACCCAAACGACAATGCCAGAGAAATGTAGGGTTCGAGTCATTTGTTCTTAGTCTTTTATTATTTTCAACATTACAGATCAGATGGTCCAAGTTCAAACATAAAGACCATTAAACAATTGGGCTACAGCATAACAAACATCATTCTTAAATATAGAACAACAGTTTTCTTAATTATAAAAGAAAATCCAATCATGTCCAAACATGAAATAGATATAATGTTTCTAGTTATGGCCGGAACAAATAACAATTATCTAGTTCTATTACAAGCCCACTGGGCAAAGAAGACGGGTAAACTCCTACGGCTACAGCAGCAACTCTTGCTCCATTGCCGACGCGGAGGTCCACCTCCCTTTACTCAGCAATCTTCTCCTTCCCCAGTTCCTGCACATTTGTACAAATGTGAGAACCACATCCGGTATCCAATACCCAGATAAAGGAGCAGAAAGGTTTTATCTCTATAACGTAGATATTTGAAGCGGAAGTCATACCTCCCTTCTTTTTCTGCAGACCTTCAATGTACGAAGGACTTCCTCCTCCAATGACCAGTCTTGCCACAGTGGTGGCATTTCCCTTCCTTCACCGTGCTTTTCCTTTTCATCAGTGCTGAAGACTTGGGCTCAAGGTATGACTTAGGTCTCCACCTTCGTCTTCTTAGAGCCCTTGGCCTTGCCCTTGCCCTTATGCACCATCAGTATGAGGATGGCAGGCTTGACCTTCTTCATATTGATTTCGGCAGTTCTCAACATGCATAGGAGTTCGGCAGTGTCTTGTCTATTTCATTCATGTTGTAGTTCAAGACGAACTGCTCATAACTGTCCGGCAACGATTGCAGGATCAGATCTGTGGCCAACTCTTGACCAAGAGGAAAACCCAGCCTTTCAAGGTTCTCTAATACCCAATCATCTTGAGTACGTGAGTCTCTACTGAGTCTCGAACTCCCATCTTGCACTGAAACAACGCTTTTGTGATGTCGAACCTCTCTTGATGAGCCTGGCCTTGAAACATTTTCTTGAGATGCTCGTCAATCTCCTTGCACCCCATGCCTCATGTTGCTTCTGAAGCTCAGAGTTCATATTGGCAAGCATAAGGCATTCGACATATAAAGCATCATCAGTATACTTCTTATAAGTATCCTTCTCAGCACGGGAAGAGTTCCCGGTCGGCACCTCGGGGGCTTCTTCTTCCAAGACATAGAGCTTTCGCTCTTGCCTGAGAACAATTCTCAGGTTCTTATACCGTCCATGTAATTTATCCCACTGAGCTTATCCTTTTCAAGGATGGCTCTCAGAGACAAAGTGGAGTGTGAAACACTTGTCATTGAATTCTACAAGAATTTATGCAAATGAAATCAGTACCAAAATTTCAAATACAATTTATTTTAATTTGGACTTCAATTAAAACACTCCACTATTTTATTCGAAATGATAGCCCTCACTAACAATTCGGAGAGTTCATGCGAGCTACTCTCTTAGTGGACAAGATCCGTATTTCACCAACACAATGAGTCAGCTTTGGCTTTCCTCTCACGATGCGGTATTTAGGTAGGCAACGCTTGTCAATTGCATCCTCATGCAATTCTTGTATGGTTGGTGAATAACTCCTTACTCGCATCCATCATATGGTGCATGTCAACCCTATGCCTCTAGGCACTCAACCTTTGAGGTCACCTAGTTAAGCTGGACCCGATGTCGATAGTGGGATATCACAATTATCCGCTCGCACTCTTACCAAGATAGATTAATGCACCTTGCTTTGGCAAGCCCACACTTCATCGATCGAGGCAGGAAGAGTGTCATCATCGGAAGGCATCCGAACACTTAATATTTGATGAAGGGATTTTAATTATAGGTTAACAATTAACCATGATCAACATTTGATCAATGTGCACATCCAAAGAAAAACAATATCTAAACCACATGCATCCCTTATGTGCACATCCTGACACCATCAACAATTGATAGAAGGAAGGATAAATCTGAACATCCGGAAACTTCCAAATCCTCAGATTTACATGCATTGGACAAAGGCAAAGACAACTCAACTTAAAGCAGTAGACAAGCTCATCTCTCTATGTTGGATTCAAAATCCAAAACAAACTCGAGGATGGTTACTGCTAAGGAGACTACAATTTCTAACAATTAGAAATTTCCACAAAATTCCAGAAGTTCTTGGCGGGGTACCAAGACTAAATCTAGACATTTAGAACACTTCTAAATCTCTAGGTTTACACGCACTGGAATAACAAAACTTCCTATACAACAATCATGGCCGCAACCTCCCTCTGATACCACTGTTGGGTTTCTCTATGAGGATGACACAACGCTTGTGCACGCAGCGGAAGAATAAAAACATCAAGAAAACCCAAAAAAAGATGGGATCGGGCCCATGATAATTGAATTAGAAGTTAACACACAACTATGCAAAAATTACCTCGGTGGTGTTGAGTCACACTCAACGGAGATGCTCCAAGTTATGTATTCCTGTTGGTGGCGAGTTCTACGTGGAATAATGTTCACGTCTCTGCAGAAATCCACACGAGCGGGAGAACACCGATCTATCCGTCGCACGGATTATCGGGAAGGAGAAGGACCGCACCTTGCTCTCCCACGGACTGCTAGGTCCGCGCCAGGGAATGCAACGCCAGCGACATCGCCGAGAGAAGGATTCGACGGAACGAGCACGGCGGCGAACCCTTCCGTCGGCGGGATTCGGGATCGGCGGAGGCGAACGAACGGCGGAACACTTCCGTCGCGGGATTTGTTTTGATCGGCTGCCAGAAGATCTTTTTCCCGAAAACCCTAAGTGTGTATTTATACCAAAGGCATAAATACACTTAGGTATATCGCTATCCGCAGACCACCCAGAAAAATAGGATTCCAGAATCGGCGAGAATCACCAAGCAGATTCGGTGAGAATCAATCGGCGAGAATCAGTCAGGATCGGCGAGAATCAGAATCGGCGAGAATCACAATCGGCGAGAATCACAATCGGCGAGAAACACAATCGGCGAGAATCAGACTCCCATTCTCGACGATTCTCGTCGATCGGCGAGAATCAGAGAGCTAATTCTCGACGATTCTCGTCGATCGGCGAGAATTAGAGAGCTAATTCTCGACGATTCTCGTCGACCCTCGGTCGATTATTCTTACCAGTCCTTCAAGGCAACATTTGCCCAACCCGATGATTCTTTAAGGCAACACTTTGCCCATAACCCCATTCAGGTCGGTGATTGGTAACCTTTAACCAACACAGTCAATCATCCAACTTCTCCACATCTCTTATGTGCGACCCTGCAGGCTCATATCGCGTTGGCAGTGAGATTACATGTTTGACTACTTCCAGATCACCATGGTAACTCCAACAGGGCGAGTAGGCGGCAAACAGGGATCATATGAGTCAAGCGTGGGGCCCAGAGAAACTGGAGGAAAATGCTATAAAAGGGGAGAGATGAGGGGCGGAGGAGAGTCGAGGTAGCGAAAAGCAAGGAGGCGGTTAAAAATGGCTAACAGCCCAGGGTGGTCACCACGAAGGAATGAGGCTGCAATTAGAGAAAATCGGCGGCTCTGATACCATGTAGAAGTCCATGAAAAATAAAGTGAAATATAATTCAATTCTTTATTAATTTTTACATTGTATCTGCATACATGTATTTGTACATTAATATAGGAAGAGAGGAAGGAGAAACAGTCCTAATCTATGATGTGGGACTAAAGATATAAGGAGGAAGAGGGCTCAAGATGGGCCTTGAATTGGGCTTTTACATGTCTTTTTTCTAACGGGAATAAATTCACTATAGCTGAAATACAACAGTGTTTTTATGGTCTTCCAAGTTGAGTATCTGTTACGTGCCTCTTTTTGGTGGTCGTCGGAGATTGGCGGGTGGAGAATACAAGGGATTAAATCCCCTAAAAATGGTGGAGGAGATGAGAGAGAGGTTGAAACCTTATAAAGGAAGAGGTGAGAAGAGAAGAACTAGAGAGAGAAAAGCTTGAGAGAGAAGGAGAACTTGATTAATTTCTTGCATAAGGATTGCATGACCCCAAGGGCCTTATATATAGGCGTTGATGGCATACTCGTAAATAACACAAACATACAATAAAAATGTTAAAACACTTGGGTGTTGCGACACGACTTGATACAACACAACTTGACACAAAACGACTCGATACAACACGAATCAGGATATAAATAATAATAATAACTGACGGAGGATCCGTAACAATCCATCTGTCCCTCAAAACGAGCTTGACCTCAAGCTCGTGCTCCATGCGGGTGGTCGGATCATCTGGTACCTTGGCCTCCCTCTAGAACAACACGCGATAACGCGTATCAGCGGCGGTGGCGTTGGCAAGGATCGGCGGTGCCATCCGTAAAATGGGCGGCGGCATATGGAATGGCTTCGTCGGGGCCGCTGGAGGGGCTGGGAGTAGTAGCCTCATTGAGATTGGAGGGTCGGCGGCCTGCAGTAGGAATGGATCCGTCGGGGTCGCCGGAGCACAGGCCGACATAAGAGGCGGCGATGTGGCCGATGGGAGCGGTAAGGCAGGGGCCAACAGAGGAAGAACTGGTAGAGGAGGCGGTGAGATGACCGAAGGCGGCGAGATGACCGGAGGCGGCGGAGCGGGTGACCGGAGAGGCGGCGGAAGCGGTGGGAAGACGATCACCGTAGAGCGGGGTGGTACAACAACGGTCGGTGGCGGCGACGGTGTAGCGTCTTGAGTGACAGAGGACGGTGGTGGCACCGCCAGTGGAGGGGGAGAGGATGACTCTAGTTCTGGTTCTGGCGGCGAGAGAAAAACAATCAGTGAGACGCAGGACATGCAGAGGGCGTCGAGCGTGAGGTAGAGTTGAGCATCGACGTGGCCGAGGCGAGCCTCCCAATGAGCAATACGACGGTCCAGCTTGGCGAGTGTGGTGAGGAGCTCAATGCGGTCGACAACGCTAAGTGACATGATGAAAATGGGATAATTAATTAACTAATTAAATAATTAGTTAATAATTAGAATAAGGATTGGATCCTTAATTAATCAGGGGGATTAATTAAGTAGGAGAGGGAGAGGTAGCGTGAGGTAGTGGATTTGTAGAATAGAGAGAAGAAAAAAATGACAGGAGGCTTGTCGTGCGTGGATGAGACTTCAAAAAGAGGGAAAAGGGGATGGTGGTGGGCCCCATGAAGTGAAAATATTAAGCAAAATAGATATCAGTCTCCAGGAGCAGCGGCTCGGAAATTAGAGTGAGGAGAAAAGGGGTCGGGAGATAGAGAGAGAGAAAAGGTGAAAAAAGTGAATTCGGAAATTTCTTCTTGCTTGGTCTGGTTTATGCCTCCTAGAGGTTATAAGGAGAAATAAAAATATAAAGTTGTGGGCCCCCCACTTGGGCTTAGACAGCGGGATTAAAAATACGCAGAAAATATAACAAAAGTAGAAGGTATGTGGCCTCATGTCCTTGTCCCTGTGCCGGTGTTGCCACGATGATAGACTTGCCCGTAATGCAGGTCCGATTCCGCGTCTTCCGCGACTGGTGTCGTAGCATCTACTTACTCATCGGAAGACAACTTGTCCTCAAGCTGAGTCGGAATGTCCACGATCGGCATAGTGGGTGGCTCGTCATAGAAGAGCTTTAGCTGGAAGACGTGGAACACGTCATGGATGTGTGCCTCCGGTAGCAGGTGGAGCCGGTATGCGACCTTGCCAATGCATCGAGCGACCTGAAAAGGGTCGTAGAACCGCGGCCCCAACTTGGTAGAGGGCTCTGTCGGATGTAGTGTCGCCTGGCGGTAGGGGCGGCACTTGAGCCACACCCATTCCCCAACTGCATAGGAGACGTCCCGATGTCCCCGGTTGTACGATGTCTCCATGCGGTGTTGGGCTCGGAGTAGATGATCACGGATTGTGGCGAGCAGGAGGTCCAGGTCTGGGAGTTGTCGATCCACCGGGGCTAGTGTGGAGAAACCATGCCCGTAGGTGAGAAGCTTGGGCGGATCGCGACCGTAGATGAGCCAGAACGGCGTGGTTTGCAGGGCTGAATGATATGAGGTGTTGTAACAGTACTCAATCACGGGAAGCTACTTGACCCAATCCTTGGGGTGCTCGTCCGTTAGACAACGAAGGTACATCTCCACAGTACGGTTGCCGACCTCCGTTTGACTGTCCGATTGGGGATGATATGCGGATGAAAATGCTAACTTTGTCCCGGTCAAGGTAAATAGTTCCTTCCAAAAACGACTTGTAAAGACCTTGTCACGATCAGATACAATGATGTCTAGTAGTCCATGTAGGCGGAAGACGTCATCGAAGAATAGTTGAGCTACCCGTTTCGTGACGAGTGGGCGAGCTAGAGGAAGAAAGTGCGCCCCCTTGGAGAATCTGTTCACGACCACCATCAATACGGACTTGCCCTTGCTTTACGAAAGTCCCTCCACAAAGTTCATAGAGATATCAGCCCAAATTTGGGTGGGCACCGGTAACAGTTGCAGGAGTCCGGCCGATAACAGGTGGGCCGACTTTTGTTGTTGACATGTGACGCATTGTGCGATAAAATCCTGGACATGACGGCGGAGACCCTTCCAATAAAACCCAGCATGAATGCGGTGAAGGGTTTTGTGGACTCCTTCATGAGCATGGTTGTGAGTATCCGCCAAAATGGAGGAAATATGGGGCGATGTTGGCGACAAATAGATCCGGTCCCGATAGAAAATGAGGTCATAGTGAGCTGTCCATATGGGCGGTAAAAGGCCCTCGCGCACGCCTGAATAAATCGGTGAGTGACGGGGAATTACGGATGTCATCCCGGATGACATCTAAGAGAGAGGCCACCGACCGAGAGACTGTGCATATAATGGTCGTGTCGTCGGAATGTCGGCGAGAGAGAGCGTCTGCGGCCCTGTTGAGAGTACCGACTTTATATTCCACTGTGAAGTCAAATCCCAATAATTTGCTCACTCATCGTTCCTGCGGGACAGTCATCAAGCGTTGATCCAGAAGATATTTCAAACTACAGTGGTCTGTGCGGGCGATGAAAGAGCGGCCCCAAAGATATTGCTGCCAGTGCTGAACGGCTTTTGCCAACCCTATTAGTTCCAACTCGTAGGCCGACAATTTCCGGTGGTGGAGCGTGATGCGGCGATTGAAATACACGAGTCGGTGACCATGTTGTTGAAGAATTGTGTCGCATCCCAGCGTGGAGGCGTCACATTCAATGTAGAAAGGCTCGTTGAAATCGGGAAGCTTTATGACCGGCTCGGAGACCAAGACTGCTTGGAGTGTCTCAAACGTGAGTTGCGCAGTGTCCTCCCACTCAAAGGTTGTGCGGCGTAGGAGGGCCAGGAGGGGTTTAGCGATCGAGCTGTAGCTGCGGATGAACTGTCTGTAGTATCCGGTTAGCCCCAAAAAGGCCAGGAGGTTGCGGTGCGACCGGGTTACCGGCCATGCGACAATGCCTTGTAGTTTCTCCGGATCGGCGAACACCCCGTGCTCATGTACCACATGCCCGAGGTAGGTGACGCTAGTCTGCTCGAAAAAGCACTTGGACTCCTTGAGAGCCAGGCGGTGGAGGCGGAGTAAGGTGAGCACTTCACGAACACAACGGAGATGCTCGGGCCAGGACTTGCTATAGATCAAAATATCGTCAAAAAAAACAAACACAAATTTTTGTATGGACGGACTGAAATACCTCGTTCATCAGTGATTGGAATGTGGACGGCGCATTGGTCAGGCCAAACGGCATGACGAGAAACCCAAAATGTCCATGGTGCGTTTGAAAGGCGGTCTTTTCCACATCTGCTGCCACCATGCGAACCTGATGATACCCGGAATATAAGTCAAACTTTGAGAAGAAGTGTGTGCCATGCAACTCGTCGAGGAGTTCCTCGACGATAGGGATGGGAAATTTGTCTTTGACGTTCTTGGCATTAAGTTCACAGTAATCTACGCAGAATAGCTATATATTGTCCTTCTTGTGGACTAGCAGAGCCGGTGATGAGAATGGGGAGACACTGCTTCAGATTAGCCCCCTTTGTAGCATAACGGAGCATTGACGCTCAATTTCATCGGAGGTATGGGTAGCGGTAGGGGCGTACCACCACTGATGCGACTCCCGGAAGTAAAAAAATGTTGATCCTGCGGCCGGTGTGGCGGTAATGTCTCGGGTATGGTGAAGGTGTCCCCAAACTCCTGTACAAGTAGGTGGAGGTCATGGGGGCGAGGTCTGACCGGAACTCCTTGTCCTTGCATGAGGAAGGCTTGCGGTTTGGAGGAGGGAGCAAGGCATTGCCACTTCACCTTTTTGGAATCCTGATACCACTGCATGGTAAGGTTATTGAAGTCCCAGGTCACGGGTCCCAAAGTGCGCAGTCAGCGTACCCCCAAGACAATGTCAAAGCAGGCTAGATAGGTGACCAAGAGGTTTATCTCGAAGGGCCGGTTGTGGATCGTCAAGGACATGCGACAGCAAAGGCTGGGGCATGTTATGGTTGTTGGCCACTGAAACCTGAAGCTGGTGGCGGGAAGTGATCGGTAGCTGAAGAGTGGTCGTGGTCTTGTGGCGGATGAAATTGTGCATACTCCTCGAGTCCAACAAGGCGAAAAGGGTGGCGCCCGCCACGTGGATAGGTAGCTGCAGCATATGGCCCTCCTGCGGGCCGGCGATAGCGTGGACAGAGATCTCTGGTGCCTCGGAATCCGGTTCCTCGCCGTCGTCGGAGGAGGGGTCGTCCACCTCAATCCAAAAGAGTCGTTTGCAGCAGTGACCGGGCCCAAAGAGTCCGTCACAGTTGAAGCAAAGTCCTTTGGCGCGGCGATCGCTCATCTCCGCATGGGAAAGACGTCGTCGAAAGGGTGGCTTGGGTGATTCAATGAACTTGGCGGGCTGGTTCGCCGACGGTGCTGGAATAGTCCCCGGGAAGGACTGTCTGTGATCCCGGCAGGGTAAATATTGGCGGTCGAAGAGTATGCGACGCTCGCACGTCCGGGCGAGGTTCATTGCAGTAGTGAGGTCGGGGGGGGTCTTGAAACTCAACGTCAAGGCGGAGACGCTCGTGCAAGCCGGCCATGAAGATAGAAACTTGTTGATCCATGCGGACCGTGGTCGACCGAGCGAGCGGGAGCTACAATCGGTCGAGGTAGTCGTAGTCCTCTAGGGCGCCAGTTTGACGAAGGACGATGAGATCCCCGAGGTGGTTACCGCGGAGCGATGGTCCGAAGCGAAGCATAGATGCCGTCTTGAACTCGCCCCACTGAAGATATGGGCGTTCGCGTAGTAGCTGGGAGAATCATAGTTGGGCGGCTCCGTTGAGGGGGAAGGAGGCAAGGCACAAGAGGTCCTCTATGGTGGTGCGTTGGTTGGAAAAGAAGAGCTCGCATTTTGTAAGCCATGAGAGAGGGTCCTCGCGCCCATCAAAGAACGGAAAATCCAACTTGACATACCGCGGAAAGGTGTCGCCTTCGTGACGGTGACTGGAGTAGCCGTCGGGGAAGGACTGGTCTGGCACTGAGTGTTGGCTCGGCAGACGGTCGGCGGGGGGTGGATTGGCGATTAGATGTGTCATGCAACGGTCGACCTCACTGAGGAGGGAGTTCGTGCGGTCGAGGCGGTCCAGGATTTGCTGGAATAGATCCCGATCAGCCATCTGCGGAGGTGGTCGCAACGGAAGGAGAGGAATACTGTTTGGCGTAGCAAGGCGAGGGGCGGTGGCGGGTAGATACGTTCCAGGGAAGTTCGGGTTTGCGTCTGGAGGTCCCTCTGATATCAATATGTTACGAGTCTGGGCTTGAGAGCGGGTGTACCAGCGGGAAGGAGGAAGGTCCTCCAGTTTTGGTGTCGGCGGAAGGCATGCGGGAGAGGCGGATCGCGCCTCCAGGAGCGGCGGCTCGGGAATTAGGGTGAGGAGAAAAGGGGTCGGTAGATAGAGAGAGAGATGTGAGAACAGTGAATTCGGAAATTTCTTCATGCTTGGTCCAGTTCATGCCTCCTAGAGGTTATTAGGAGAGATAAAAATATAAAGTTGTGGGCCCCCCACTTGAGCTTAGATAGTGGGATTAAAAATACGTAGAAAATATAACAAAAGTAGAAGGTATGCGGCCCCATGCCGTCGTCCATGTGTCGGTGTTGCGACAGCGATAGACTTGCCCTGAATGCGGGTCCGATTCCGCGTCTTCCGCGACTGGTGTCGTAACAGTATCACCGACCTCATCACCCACAGTTAGGATTTAAGGTTTATGATTACTCATAATCCATTGTTGCTTCCAATCTTTGCTACTGACTGCATCTTTAGGTGTTAAACCTATCTAAAAAATCATTTAGACCTAACCATTAAATATTAATTCTACTTGCCATTCTATTTTTTTTTAATTTACATGTTCGAAACCATCTATGCTTTATATTCAACGACCCTATCTTGAGTAAATGTAACTAAAACCATTTCCCTAACATAATCATTCATTAATTTGTCTTCCTAATGGTGTCCTTCCATCGTCTTAAGTCACATTTCCTCCACACTCAATTTAGTTATCATTACTTTTATTCTTGAATCCATGCAATAAACGTATATTTTAAATCTCCGTGAGATTCTCGCATTGCATGGGGCATTTCTCCATTTTAATCACTTACTACCGATTGATAATTCTTAATGTAGCACCTACTTAAATTGCATACTATATATTCAATCATTACTCTGTTAATTCTAATATGCTTACCTTCTAAATAGTTCTGCATTGTTCTAAATTCTATTTTATTTCAATATATATGTTGCCAATTAAAAAAATATCACAACTATATACTGAATACTGATTACAACATTGTACTTCTCTAGATAGTATATGAAACTTATGTCACAAAAAGCTCCTTTCCTTTCACTAAGGTACATAAATTTCTAAATACAAACAACTACTGTTTCTTCATACTACGAGAAAACTGATGCCAAGAATCTCAGGAGTCTACAAACATCTTCCCTGAACTAAAGCATAAAAGGGGGTTCAAGGGTTTAGATTATTTTAATAAAGATACCAGAAATGAGATCAAGAACTTATTGAAATAAATACATGAGTCTCAGATGGAAAGAACTATGTCTCTAACTTGCAAGGTGGTCCCTCTAAGCTCTTAAAAGATCCCTCGCAGTAGTTACTAATATCAAAATTGGTAACAGCATGCACACCTCTTAATTCAATTGCCGCAATGTCATAGGCCTCGGCAGCTTCTTCTTCTGTGCCTGAATCAGACAAAAAAATTACAACTTATTACCAAAACAAACATTTCTTGATGCCAAAATACTAGTAGATAAGCCCTCACCAAAGGTTCCAAGATATATGTCCTTGACTTCTCTGCTCTCGCCAACTCGACCAATTCGGGCCTGCCATTTCCCGTCTTTCCTCCTTACATTTTGAATAATACCATCAACATGAATTTCATTAAGTGTGCGAAAGAGAGGAAAAAGAAACCAATTGATCGATAGAGGATAAAGAGGAAAAGTAATAACCTTGTTACTCCTCTGTAAGCAGAAGCACCTCTCGAAAAACAACTACTTTTTCTTGAAAAATAAACACACAATATATTAGGGATCAATTTCGCTTTTTATACAACTGTAGTTGACAAAGAAAAAAATTCAAAGATCAAGATAATATATAAAGAGACCTCCCCTCCAAGGCTCCAACTTCTAAGAATTACAGGGACCTCCCTCTATTTTTTAAAACTAACAAAACTTCTCCTCTAAGTTTACATTATTAAGATACATCTATCTTAACAATGTAAACTAAGAAAGGTCTTCATAATTTTAAGAAGTAGAGGGAAGGTCCCAATAATTATGCAAACTCACGGGATAGTTTTTTGTAATTATTCGAATATATTATTACATGTACAAATAGATACCTTTTCACATGGGCAACATATTCATCTTGAGTCATGGTTTTCATAATCTCAAGCTCATCCTCATATTCAGAAACCTGGAAAATTCCACTGAATGATCAAATAAGCAATTTTAAAAGAGATTGCTGATCAATGAGGTCCATTAGATCATACAGAAAAGTTGAGCTTAGAGGTCTGGCTTGGACCCCAATATTTGAGAACCGCAAGATCATGTGCCCTGGCTGCCTTTTCCTCGGATTCATAGCTGCCTGCAGAGAATCCTAACTGTTTAAATCGACTGAATCTGCACGAACAAATATGAATCTTAATCAGTACACTTACCTAAATAAACTGAGGTGCCACCACAGCAGGAAGGCCACCAATCGCATTCATGTTGCAGAATTCCAGGGAAACATCGGGTTAATGCAAATAATTAAGCATACAATTACATTATTTTAAAAAAAAAGATGGAAAGATAAACTTCAAGGAGAACCAAATTAGATAAGTTTTGATCAAGTTTGCAGGTGAGAACAATAATAATGCTTATACATAGAAGCACAAACTTCACTTTTTTTTTATTTCTTTGATGCAACCTGTATCGTATCGTTTTGAGTGTGTTTGCATTTTTATATTTTATTTTGTAACATATGTTTCGGCATATGTTTGTTTCTTTTATTCTCCAGTTATGTATTTTATTGTGCATCTCACTCACGCATGTGTTGTGCGGTTTATTGAGGTGATCGTCCAATAAGACATTGAATAAAATGATCCGTCAAATTAGGTAACAATAATTAAAGTAAGCGATGAAATAAAAGTGTTAAATTAAAATACTTTTACAAAATTTCAAATTAAAGAAAAAATATTAAAAATCAATTTTTCTTTAATTTTAGAAATATTCAACGAGGAGATTATGGAATCCTTCAAATGAAAATTTTAAATTCCTCCCAAATATTTACTTAAAAGAAAAAGAATCCATTTTTAACTTTCTATAAAGGAACCCCCCCCCCCCTCTCTTTTATTCGGAGCTTAGGGTTAAATCGAGAAGCAAGCTCATATGTTTCTCGAGTTACCCATCCAACCCTCCCCTCGTCGAGATCCCTCGTAGCCTCGCCGAAGCCTGTGAACAGTCGCCTACTACACCTCGTCAGTCCTCCCGTCACCACCATCAGTCCTTAAGGCTTGCGGCGGCGATCTCTCCATCATCACTCCCCAAATGTTTTCGATGAACTCTGTCGCGGAACAACTGTTTCTAGCCTCGATTTCATCTCCAAAAGCTTTGCTTGCCCATGACGCTTCCTTGAACAACATTTCTACACAGCGATTTTCCACTCCCTCCTTCCAGCCACTGTTGAGCCATCTACAACTACTCAATTCTAGTCGGAGACCATTTCTACTGTTCTCCAGTTTAGAAACTCAACCTGGCAGTTTCCCCTTCAAATAGATACTAGTTTTCATGTTTCTATTTATTGTTATAGAAATCTGTGGACAATTTATTAATGCCAAAAAAATTACTGTACAACTTGACAGATGACATATATATAAGAAGAGAGAGAAGAGAGTAATCACAATCTAAGATGTGGGATTAATTTAAGAGAGCAATGGACCACAACATGGGCCAAGCCCCAAGTTAATGGGCCTAATTACATGTTTTTTCTAAATACTTCTAACACTCCCCCGCAAGCTGGAGCATACAAGTCGTAGGCACCAAACTTGGATAAAAATTGATGATATAATGGTCGTGGTAATTCCTTGCTAAGAATGTCAGCAACTTGCCCAGAAGCAGAAAAATGCTCCAATTCCTATTTCTTCAACTAAACCATCTCCTGAACGAAGTGACAGTCAACTTCAATGTATTTTGTTCGTTCGTGAAACACTGAATTCTTGGGAATATGTATGGCAGTCTGACTGTTACAGAAAAGAGTTGTTGGTGAGGATAGTTTAACTCCCAAATCACCAAAAAGACTCTCAAGTCAGGTAAGTTCTGACACAATAGGCGTCATTGCACGATACTCAACTTCAGCAGAAGAGCGAGCAACAACAGACTACTTCTTGCTACACCAGGTGATAACATTTCCTCCAAAGTAGGTACAGAAACCAGTAGTGGAGTGTCGATCATCCGGAGAGCCCGCATAATCAGCATCAGAATACGCAATAAGAGATAGAGAGGACGATGGCTTATCATGAGCTCTTGTACAGGAACAGTCATCAAATGCCTGAGGATGCGTTCGACTGTCTGGAGATGAGAGATCCGAGGAGCAAGCATAAAACGACTGACGACTCCAACAGCAAATGAGATATCAGATCTCGTAACTGTTAAATATATCAGTTTTCCCACAAAATGCAGATCGTACTTCGGATTTGGAAGCAGTGAATCGGAGTCAGATTCATGAGCACACAACTTATAGTTGACATTCATCGGGGTTTTCGCAGGTTTGCACCCTAAGAGGCCAGCATCTTGAAGAAGGTCAAGGCAATACTTTCGTTATGCTAGGGCAAGGCCATCAAGTTGTCATGCTACCTCAAGTTCAAGGAAATACCGAAGATTTCACAGATCTTTAGTTCGAAAAGCAGAGTTTAAGTATTGATTAATTTGTTGTATCCTTGTGGAGTCATTACCAGTAATCAAAATATCATCCACAAAGACTAGGGGAATGACAGTCTTGGTTGATTGATGACGAGTGAAAAGGAGAAGCCCTCCGAGCTTCTCTAGAAACCAACCTGACAAACGACCTTACTGAATTTTTCAAATCAAGCCCGAGGAGACTGTTTGAGACCAAAGATAGATTTCCTGAGCAGACATACACGAGACTCCCCCATGGTCTCAAACTCGGGCGGTTGATGCATGTAGACAGTCTCAAGAAGGTCGTCATCCAGAAAAATATTTTTGATATCCAGCTGATGTATGGATCACTGGCGATGAACTGCTAAGGAGATCAGAACTCGAATAGAGTTTAACTTGGCGACTGTGGAGAAAGTTTCATCATAATCAAGTCTTTGTTATTGAGTGAACCCCGTGGCCACAAGCCGAGCTTTTATACGTTCAACTATCCCGTCCGCAGCATGTTTGATTGCAAAGACCCACTTACAACCAACACAACTCTATCCAGGAGGGAGAGGTACAAGATCTCAAGTCCGATTGGACCAAAGAGCAGTCATTTCCTCATCCATGGTCGCACGCCACCACGGATTTTGGAGAGCATCATGTAAAGAGTTAGGTATAGAAATGGAGGAGAGAGAGAGCGCAAATTTAAGAAGAGATGGGGAGGGACAATGTAAGGAGACGTAATTTGCCAAGTGATGAGCCGTAGAGGTTGATTACTGATCGACAGGCCGCGAGATCACACCGGTAGAGGGAAGCTGTTGCAGGGCATCAGATTTGGGAGGGCGACGAGTGTACACACGAAGGAGAGGTAGTTTGGATTGGACTGGCGTGGTAGTAGGTGTGGGAAGGAGAGGTGGAGGAGACGTGACTGGAACTGTGGGCCGAGGTAGAGGAGGAGAAAGAAGAAAATTTGTATGGATGGTGTGAAATGGTTGGTCTTCACGAAAAGTGGCATCAGCAGAAACGACCATTTTACCGTCAGTAGGAGAATAACAGACATACCCATTTTGGGTGTGAGAGTATCCAACAAACATAAATTTTGTAGCACGTGAAGCAAATTTGTCAGTGGGTGGACCAAGGTTATAGACATAACATGTACCTCCAAAAACGCGAGGCGAAAGAGAGAACGGAGCATTTGAGGGGAAAAGGAGGGTAAATGGGGCCACGAAGTTGAGGATAGACGAGGGCATGTGATTGAAGAGATGACAGACAGTAGAAACGGCAAAATTCCAGTATAGTGGTGGAACCTGTATTTGAAACATGAGAGATCTGGCGACAACGAGAAGATGATGATTTTTTTGTTCCACCACGCCGTTCTGTTGAGTATAGGTACACGAAATCTGATAGATAATACCAAACTCTGTGCATATATTAGAGAAGGTACGACTGGTATACTCACGCGCATTATCAGTACGAATAACTTTCAAGCAAGCAGAAAAATGAGTACCAGTCTCCACAAGAAATGCACGAAGATAGATGGGAGTTCGGCACGATAACGAAGTACAACCAGGTAACGCACAAGTAATCATCAATAAATGTTACAAAATAGCGATAACCAAAAACACTAGAGACCTTATATGGTCTCCAAATATAAGAATGCACTAAGGAAAAAGGAGCATCGCTCCGAGTATGGGGAGAAGTAAAAGACACACGATGTTGTTTGTCAAAAATACAAGATTCACAAATAAACTCATGAAGAGAAACATCCGGAAGAGCTTTTTTGAGAGTCTGTAGAGGAGCATGTCCAAGTCGACGATGTCAATCAACAGAGGAGACAGTGGAGAGAGCAGTAGGTGGAACATCCAGAAGATACAACCCATTGGACAGCCTCCCCCTACCAAGTATATTTTGCGTTTGTCGATCCTGCACAACAAAAGAGGAGCGTGAGAAGATTACACAACAATCAAGGTCATAAGTAAGACGGCTAACAGAGAGTAAGTTAAAGGGGGATCCAAGAACATGAAGAACCGGGGATAGAGAGAGGGTTGGAGTAAGGGGAATATGGGCAGCGCCAGAAACCGGGGTGGTGTCACCATTGACCACTGTGATGAACTTCAGATAAGCAATGTCCAAGTATTGAGGTGGTTTTTGCGGAGAGATGTGATGCGTAACACCCGAGTCCACAATCCAGTAAGAGATTTGTGAGAGACAAGATATACCTTCATTGGAGATCGACGTCACGGATCCAGAGGAACGACTACCCACCCCCTGTAATTGTTGGAGATGAGCGCGTAGAGCAGTGATGTCATCACTGGTGGCGGAGGGAGAAGTTGTAGCAACAGAAGCAGTAAGATGAGGAGGTAGGCCATGCTTGCGATAGCAGGTGGCCTCAAGGTGACTGTCTCGGCCGGAGTGAGAACATTTAAAGAGGGAACGGCCACCACGGCCACGGACCCGGCCCCGAGACTAGCGACCTCCACGAGCAGGAGCAAGATTGGAGACGGGCTGCTGGAGGAGAGCCGGAGTTAGATTTGTAGGAGCATCCGGGGGAGGAGTAGCCTTCAGAAGCATCGAGCAAACGTCCGATAGGGACAGAGTAACGGTGGAAGACAAAATCAAAGCTCGGACACTATGAAGATGGGGTGGAACACGGACCATCATCATGGAAATCTCAACTGCTTCTTTTTGCGCCCGTTGTGCAACCAATTCCGTAGTGGGAGGCTGATGATGTATTCATGCCTCAACAAGAGTTTTAGCCCGAGCAACAAAGGAAGTCAAGTAACCAGTAGCCCCAGGGTGAAGTGATTGAAGATCGGTGATTATGTCGAACATGTGTTGAAGACTGTCCTTTGCAGAATAGAGGGAGTGAAGATCCTCCCACAATGCATGGGTCGTCTCGTGATACATTGTCATCCTATACGGCTCGGTGTCCAGGGAATTGAGAATTCATGATTAGACAAGACCATCATCACGTATCCACTCCTCAGTTGGTGTAGTGGGAGGAGCCCTTGTCCGGTGATGAAGAAGGCATTTAGCTTGCAGAACACGGCGAACTGAGTGAACCCACTCAACAAAATTATGTTTTTCACGAAGAGAGATGACAGTGATCCGAAGTTCATCACGAAATTCAAGGGGAGCAGCAGCAGCACGACCGGGAAGGGAGGAAGCAGCTGTCAAATCCATGATAGCGACAACACCAGGGGTCGGTTAGACAGTAAACAGGCGGACTGAAGAACCGATTAACAGGAGAACAACGAGAGTGGCGAACAACACAGAATAGCAAGTCGCGCGGCTAGAAGAGCCCGAGCAGTGACCTGGACAAGAAGTCCAAGGAGAGGCACAACGGACAACACCCAAACAACAGCGGATAGGCGAACAAGCAACAACAGACAAGCAGACTAACGGTCAGACCGTGGCAAGCGGCAAGAGAGACCGCAGCGAACAAGGGCAGCGGACAAGCGGTCATGCAACAATGGGTGGGCGGCAAGGGCCAACCGCGGGCAGGCGACCAAAGCAGGCGGACAACCAAATAAGTCCAGCGGTAAGAGCAAAGGCGACTTGGAACAAGCATGGCGCGCTAGGAGAACCACAACCTCAACAAGCAAGTCGGGCGAGCAGAGAAGACTGGCGGCCTGAGATCAGCAACCATGGGAAGAACAAACACGGCGGCAAGACCACAGACAAGAACAATGGTTAGCAGTAGCTTACAAACAAACCACACGGCAAGAATAGACCGCAACGAACATCGAGCGACGAGTAGACCGTTGCAGGCAACGACAAAGGGCAGATCGCAGCGATCAACAAAGAGAAGGCCGAAACGAGCACACCACAACGGGCAAAGAGCAGACCGCAACGGGCAAGAACTAGCCGCACGGTGCCAGTACTGTGGGGCCCAGTAGAAAAGTTTATAAAGACAAGGTGAGACCCGAAAACGAAGAAGACATCAGCTCGCCGAGAACCTTACAGATAGAAAAGGGTTATCCGCCAGAGACAGGAGAGGAAGAGCCCGTAGGAGGGGTGCGGTTAGAAAGAGCTCTAACCGCCCAAAACAGGAGACTGCAGGGTGTGAAGCGGTTAGAAAAAGGCTAACCGCCCAGAGGGATCGATTCCTCAGATACCATGTAGAAAACTGTGGAAATTTTATTAATGCCAAAAAATCTACTATACAACTTGATAGAATACATATATATAGGAAGAGAGAGAGGATAGTAATCTCAATCTAAGATGTGGGATTAATCTAAAAGAGCAATGGACCACGACATGGGCCAAGGTAATGGGCCTAATTACATGGTTTTTTCTAATATTTCTAACAATTGCATTTGTGAGCGCAAGGTATACCTCCCCTCACATTCATGCTCATATGGTGCGAATTTAATTTTATGCATTACTTGAACTTTAATATTCAGAGCTTGCCTAAACTAACATTGTGCTTTTTGTTGTCAATTTCATATTTTTCACATTCTCGTCCTATGCTCTGACATGTGTGGTGTTAATGATTCGTTTTTGATCTATTGATAAGCTCTCGCATGAGACTTACGAACCTTAATCAATTACCTCTCTTTTATCGTTTAAAAAGTTGACCAAGCATCGCTTGATTTTATTAAGATCGCAAAATAACTTTTAACTCGATTTCAGGATTTACGGTTTACATCAGTTTGGTATCAGAGTCTCATTAATTCCCTCCTAATGTGAATTAGTCGATACTTGGTTAATTAAAAAAATTTAAGAGTTTTTTCTTTATTAAAGGGAATTTTGTTTCGGTTAATTCTCTGAGTTTAGTTTTTTTTCAAAACAAACTTTTTTCTCTCGTCAAATATAGGAGTGTATGCTTTTTCTAAATCCCTCGTTAAAACAAGTTTCTTTTAAAAATATTTCCATACAGAAATATCTACTTCTTTCTTCGCCAAAGGGTTCTCGCGTCATTTTCATGAAAAGATATTAGATAACTGTGGGAAACTTTCAAATGAGTAATGCTGACTAGTCCATTATTCACACAACCCTTCGATGACTTATCGGCTGCCTTGCATGAGGAAGAGTGTCACTAAAATGGAGACGAACCGGAATCATGCCTAATCTTGTTTCTTGATTGAGTAGAAATCCACTCACAAGAAGAATCCTGATGCCACAAGAAAATTAAACTCTTCGCTCGCCTATCGGTGAATGTGAAGAACTGACCGACTCTATTTTCATCTGGTCTTTGTTCAACCGGTTGAGATATGGTTCTATAGATTGAACTACGATCGTCAAAATGGAGTGTTTCTTATGAACCCTTAGATACCAATACTTCTGATCATAGTTCGGATGTCTAAAATGGACTCTCACGCTTTCTTTTATTTTATTCCATTCAGAATAGCCCAAACTAATCATTAAGAAGATGGGTTTGCTTCATATTTATTGGTACATGTTTGAGCCACACTAATAACCCAGATTTTGATGACATTTATCGATAGAGATAGGCCTTACGGGTTCTCAAAATCAAGTATTGACAAAGATTCCTAATCTAATGACCTTCATTCACCATCCTTGATGCTCCAGCATATACAAATCTTTTGACTCGCTACTAGAGTCTCCTACCCTTCTTATTGGATGATCATGATACTTCCCAAAGACCTAAATTCTTGATCAGTAGATGTGAGTGATGGCGAAGATTACCATTTTTGTTCAAAAAGATACCAAAGCAGATGATTGGCTCATTCCATACTAGAAAAAATCGCAGGAAATCCTTCGATAACACAGATTTCTATTTATCGGTGATATCCCACGATCGAGACAACTAGCTTAACCTCGTGAAATCATTTCATAGAAGTTCATTGATATCTTCTTTTTCATAGGACCCATTTTACTGACAGGATTTATAACTACTTTAGCTACTTTAGCAGCTTGGCCAGTTACTCGAAATTTGAAAATTTTGTATTTCTTAATGTTGGCAATGTATAGTGGCCAAATAGGATTTTTTTCTTCTTGAGACCTTTTGCTTTTTTTTCATCACGCGGGAATTAGAATTAATTCATGTTTACTTAGGCTCCGTTTGGGAGGACTTATTTTCACCGGTCAAGCGGTTACGACCGCATGAATCAGACCTTAATTATGATCTGATTCATGCGGTCGTAACCGCTTGACCGGTGAAAATAAGTCCTCCCAAACGGAGCCTTACTCTTATCCATATGGGGACGAAAAAAACGCTTGTACTTGGCTACAAAGTTTATTTTGTGCACTGCAGGTGGTTCCATTCTTCTCTTAATAGGAGTTCTAAGTATGGGTTTATATGGTTCCAATGAACCAACATTAGATTTAGAAAAATTAGCTAATCAATCATATCCTGCAGCATTGGAAATAATATTCTATTTGGTTTTCTTAATGCTCATGCTGTAAATTCGCCGAAGTGAGGAATCCACTTTTCTCTTTCTATTTTGGCTAGAGAGGGAAAGTCGTCCTC
Source organism: Platanthera guangdongensis (assembly GCA_039583875.1). NCBI lineage: Eukaryota > Viridiplantae > Streptophyta > Magnoliopsida > Asparagales > Orchidaceae > Platanthera > Platanthera guangdongensis. Next base: position 143,407,346 of record CM077165.1, read on the forward strand.
TCACTTTGTCTACATCTACGCACCCTTTGCAACCTCATTGATAGCTTTGTGACACCATCACCATGTCCAACCCCGCCGAATTCGGGTATATCAAACCATACTAATCTGGTGCATTTATCAGATAAGCTCCCGAGTCACTAGAAAGAGGGTGAAAGGCCCACACTACTTCATTAACAATTAAGGAAAAAGATTATCTCTTTAACAATTAAGGAAAAAATTTATTTCTTTATACCTCTCACCTTAAAAAGGATCCTAAAAAAACAAAATTATAGTAAATCTAAATAATTCCAAATCTAATATTCTCTCTCAAAAAAAGTTATCTAAACTTAAATTACTTAAATATTTTAAGCATTAAAAGGAAAAGAAAAAGACATTTCTTTTAAAATGAAAAATCATGTTGTTTATTTAGAATATAGTATTGTCGATTTGAATGCACAAATGAAGAATATGAAAAAAACAATTGAAGCATTAACTATGAGTATTAATATGAATATGAGGGAAGTGGGACAATTAATGTACGGCTTATGCACGAGTGTTAATGCGATTTAGACCACCAAGCACCTAGAGCGAGCACCTCCCCCTGCAGTCGAAGTAAACCCTAACCATAGACGATTAAAGCATGCACACCCCGATCTTGAACTCCCGTAATCAATCATGTTAGGATATTGGAGTCAAGTTAGATGTGGGCGACTTCGAAGGACATTTAGAACCTGAGGGATGTTTACACTGGTGCGATCGTATAGAGTTTTTCATGAATTCGAAGAAAATACCACTAAAATAGGCTGGTTGAGTATGTGGCACTTACATACAAGGAACCTGCGATAATTTGGTGGGGCCAATTAGAATGTATGAGATTTAACTTAGGAATGTCCCTCATCACTACATGGGTTGAGTTTAAGGCACAACTTAAGAAGCAGAATGTTCCCCATGATTATCTCCAAACATTATATTGTATATTTCATAATCTACGACAAGAGAAGTCAGTGGCGGAAGAATATATCAATGAATTTCTCGTCCTTCAGTCTCGGCTTCTCCGCGAGGACAATAACATGACTGTATCTCGTTATCTAAATTGGTTACGTTATTCTATCTGGGACCAACTAGAGTTGCACAACTATCGCTAGTTAGGTGAAATATCTAGTAGAGCCTACACAGCAGAGCCCTTGCAAAAGTAGACATCCGTACTTAGGTCTACTGATAGACCTCCACTAAGTGTCACCATTGCCCCCACTACTAAGATCTTAAATTCTCATCGCCCACCCATCATTAATGGTACCTTGATCCCTCCCACTAACCCCTCACGGGATAAGGAGATGAATGGGTATAAATCAAATACTATAGTATTTCGGTGCTTCAAGTGTATGGAGTCGGGACACAAATCATCTGAGTGTTTGTGATGCCACTTCATAGTTATTTATTGATTCTACTGATGGATGTGAGCCTGAGTATGGGAATTACATTAGTGACTCCAATCTTGAGCCTGAGCTCAAGTTTGAGGATGTATTAGAAGTAGAAGGAGAACATGTTGATCACTTAATCTGTGTCCTATGTTATAGCTTGATCACCCCTATCGAGTCTACTGAGGATGATTATAGGAGGCACAATATTTTTTGCATGACCGCAAACATCCAGAGATAGATTTGCTCCATTATCATTGATAACAGTGGTATGGAGAATCTCGTTTCTCAACGTATGATGGACACAGTAGGGCTTGAGACGCGCCCGTTAGAACAACCCTACAGCTTATCCGGAGTTAATGGTCATTCGACTAACCCGTTACCCACCACTATCTAATAGAGTTTTTTATTGGGAACACATACTAGGATAAAGTATTATGTCATGTCGTCATTGATGTTTGTCACATCCTATTATGATGCTCTTAGCAATACGACATCCACGTCATGCACGATGTCACGAGGAACTCTCATTCCTTCAAGCACCATTGGCGTAAGATTATTCTTCTTCCCCGAAAAAATTGTCTTTTTTCAAGGACACCTGAAAGGACCTTACCAACATCTAGCACATATCTCATTGATCTCACTGTGTTCTTGTCATTCACCATCACACTCCTTCCCGAATCCCCACTCAAAGAAGGAAAATGCGACTCCAATGTCAAATGGCCCAGACTCGATGCCACTTTTATCGGTTATTGATGTATCACCTTGTGTTTCTATGTTCACCCGTGTTATATCTGATGATCACTTATCGCAGGCACCTCACTATATCGATTTTATAACGCATATTTTTCACCTCATTACCATATGATTACAAGTGAACCAACTAAGTGTCATTGTCATATTATTAATCTATTTAGACGTCACCGTGTCGGGAGGATAAAAAGTACTTCACAGGCATTCACTCCTCATAAAGACACGCATTAATGGTTTTTTTTATGGAAAACTTTACAAGATCAATTTGGGATCAAAATTAAATAATGGTGGTGCTCGACAGACTCAATTAAATGATAAAATTGATGTACTAGATATAAGTCTAGTAATCACATATAGGTGCCTAACAAAAGACCGTGGGGTGCAACATGATCTAATAATTCCACGACCTGAGTCTGATTGCCTAGCGTCATGCTTATTTGCTACATTTCTTTCTCACATTGTGATGTTTGTCCCTTTGAGCCTACATACTTTATATTTGATATCTATTATCTTCGACATATCACCTGCCACTTTGATGCTCTAGATTTTATTGACCAATTAAATGGTATGCATAAAATTATAGCTAACAATCTGCGAGCAACTTCGGCAAATTATAACTCCATGGCGGATTTTATTCTCGGGAGTTATAATTTTTTGAAGGTGAGTTTCTTGCATTTTTAGCAAAAAAAGATTACTTACAGGACCTGGGCTGCAGTGAAGGATCCATCCTTTGTCCTACTACCTACCACAGCCCAGAATTTCACACACCTCGTTTACCTTATAAGCTTATCTAGGAGGAGTTTGCTCAATTTATCCTAGATTGTAGCAAAGTTATTTTAGATCAACTTTCGAAATTCCTAGTAGCAGGGGCCACATTATGTTAAGAGTTAAGCTAACATATGTTGATTGGGTGGTGACCATAACCAAGAGAGTGGTTGATTGCATTAAAGGTTTGGTCGGCTTATTTGCAAATGAGGTTGAATGAGATGGAAAACCAAAGGTACGCTCGTGCTCTCTCAATCAACATGGTATCAAAGCAGTCGAATCCTCCATCCACGTCGGCCTGAAGGTTTGACTTCCGCTTTGTAGTCGTTCTTTGCCTCGATCGGGAGTTCCGTGCGGAATCCCGTTGCCGCTCCTGTGCGCGGTTCGTTGCTTGTCGGCGCAACTTTCTCCGTTTTTTTCCTCTGTCGTTGTGTTCTGTTGGGCCGTGCAGGTTCATGTCGGCTCTTGGTGGTTGTTGCTGCTTCGTATGGGTTCTTCCCGGTCGCTTCTGTGTTTCTCTGTTCTTCTTCCTGGCATTTCTCTATTTTCCCGGTTTTTCCTTTTCTTCTCTCCCGGGATTTCTCTTGTTGTGTTTGAAGCAAGCTTGCGCAGTCCTAAGGCCCTCAGAGCAGAAGGTGCTTGCCTCTGTCAGTTCTTTTTCAGCCCTATTATTTGGGTTCGCTGCTGCCCTAGCCGGTGTGGGGTCTCTTCTTCTTGTGTGCTTTTATGGAGGACAAATTGAAGGGTGTTAATGCCTCTGAAGGGATCGTTGATCAACCTAAATTCTATGATGGAGGAAGTTCTAACATGGATTTCAATCAAGGTGTTACTCACATCAAACTTAAAGGGAGAAATTACCTCCTATGGGCTCAGTTTATGTGGATTTTCATTGGGAGCCGTCGAAGACTTGGCTTTCTCACCGGATCCAAACCAACACCAAGCAAGACTGATCCCTTATACGAGGAATGGGAAGGTGAGAATTTAACTGTGATCAATTGAATTGTCAATTCTATGGAACCCAAGATTGCAAGTCACTTTTTATTCTACCAAATTGCGAAAGAGATGTGGGAGCTGATCGAACGAAATTACTCCAAAAAGGATTTGGCTAGAATATATCAACTCCAAATTGAGCAAATCCACATGACAGAGATGAGTGATTTTGAGGAATATTACAGCAAATTGACTCATAAGTGGGGAGAAATTTATCAATATTCCGCTATCCAGACTATAGAGGACTACAAGACTGAACTTATGCAACGGAGGGTATTTGATATGTTTTCTGGTCTTCCTCCTGAACTTGAATTCCAGAAAGTTCAGATGCTGGGAAGAGATTCTGTGTCGGATCTAGAGACGGTGGCCACTACATTCGGGGAGAGGCAAGTCGTATAAACTCCCTTCGTTCAGATATTCATGTTGGCCATGAGAAATCTGTCCTTATTGCTGAGCAAAAGAAATGACATCCAAGTAGTACTGCACATAAAGACCCCAGTCCCGGTCCGGGACCAGTCCTAGGCAGGACCGGTCCTTTGGGACACCGGTCCCGGACCGGTCCTGCCCAAACCGGTCCCGGTCCGGGACCGGTTTTTCCTTTGAAAATCGGGACCGCCTGGGACCGGAAGGACCGGTCCTAACCGATCCCAGACCGGGACCGGTTAATTAAATTAATTATTTTATTTTTATTTTATTATTATATTTTATTTTTAATAATTTAATTAAATAAGATGTAATAATTTGAAATGCAAAATTGCAAAGTAAATAAAATTTTTTATTAAATTTGAAATAAAACTACAAAATCAAAATACAAATTACAAATTATAATACAAAATCAAAATACAAACATTTTTATTAAATTTGAAATTATAATACAAAATACAAATTCAAAATTTGGAGTTGAGCCTTGACTCGTCTTCAACTCCGTGAGTCGCTTTTGATTTTGAACTCGTCTTCAACTTCAACGTCATTCATTAAAAGAGCCGCTAGGCTCTTTTCCGGTCCCGACCGGTCCCGAAACCGGTCCGGGACCGGTTTTTACCCTTAAATGGGGGACTATCAGGGACCACTGGACCGGTCTGGGACCGGTCCCTGTCCGGTCCCGACCGGACCGGTCCGAACCCGGACCGGTCGGGACCGGTTTTTATGTGCAGTACTACATCCAAGAAATATGAGATAAAAAGACGAGTAAAATGAAGTGCCCTCACTGTGGGAAGAAAGGTCATGAGAAAGAGAAATGATGGGATCTTCATCCTCACTTGGTTCCTTCAGGTTGGCCTCGTAGTTCTGATGGGAAACATGTGAGAACTCAATCTGCTATGTATGGCCATCTTGAGAATACTGGGCACCTTCAGGCAGAAAACGAGAGTTTGACTAGAGAACTCAAGGCTCTGAAAGCCGATATTGTTGGTCAATATCTTACTGTTGACTTGGTCGGTACAGCTGCTCATGTTCATTATACTTTTGTGTCCTCTAAAGGACCATCCACCCCATGGATTATTGACTCGGGAGCTTCTGACCACATGACCGGATCTTTCATGGGAGTTTCTTCTACTACTTCTGCATCTGGCAGTGTGAAACTTGTTGATGGATCCTCAGCCTCTGTGACTGGTAAAAAGGGTTACTCATTTTTCCTCCTCTGTTTCACTCAAATCTGTGGTTATTGTTCCCTCATTTCTCACAAATATGTTATCTGTGAGCAGCTTAACTAAACAACTTAACTGTTCTATCACTTTTTTCTCCTCCCGCTGTGTTTTTCAGGATCTGGCGAGTGGGAAGATGATTGGTGGTGGACATGAGTCAGGGTGGTGTTTATGTCATGGACAACTGTCAAGCTCTTAGTGCTCAGAAGTCTACTAATCCTGATCAATTGATGTTGTGACATAAGAGATTTGGGCATGCTAGTTTGAAGACTTTAAAAGTTATCTTTTTGCATTTCCTTAATGTTAAAACAACTACTTTTGATTGTCAGTCTTGTGAATTGTCTAAGCATTGTAGAATCAACTATGCTCCTAGCCTGAGTCGAAGTTTGAAATGTTTTGATTTGATACATTCTGATGTCTGGACATCTCCTATTTGCTTTGTGAATGGTTTGCAGTATTTTGTTTCATTTATTGATTATCACTCACGCTTTACTTGGGTGTATCTTATGAAAAAGAAGAATGAGGTTTCAAAAATATTTCAGTTGTTTTATCACCATGTACAGACTCAATTTGGAACTAAAATTAAAATTCTTACGAGTGATAACGAAGGCGAATACACTCACAGTGATCTTCAGAGTTTCTTGGGAGACCATAACATCATTTTCCAAACTTTCTGTCCAGGGACTCCTCAGCAGAATGGGGTTTCCGAAAGGAAGAATCGTCAGATTGAAGACCACTCGCTGCATGTTACAAGAGATGAACGTCCCTAAGGGATTATGGGATGAAGGTGTCCACACCGCCTATCTGATCAATCGAATGGATACTGGTACATTGGAAGGAAAGTACCCTTTAAAGCTTCTTTGTCCAAATATGTATCTATTCAATCTTCCTCTTAAGATATTCAGATGTGTTGCTTTCGTTCATATTATGGGGCCTCATAAGGATAAATTAGGCCCGCGAGCGATAAAATGTGTCTTTGTGGGATATGTTGTCAACCAAAAAGGGTATAAATGTTATTCTCCTACTCTTCGGAGAAGGTTTATATCAAAGGATGTTACCTTTTTGAAAACACTCCCTAATTACTTTGATGAAGGAAAAATTGTCACATTTTGAGAGGAAAGCAAAGGAGAGAGTGACATGTTTCCACCCCTACCTATTCTGGTTGATGTGTTTGCTCCAGGAAGTGTGAATATTACTGTTAGGAAGAAAATTCCAACTAAAGATCTTTGTGTGTACAGAAGAATGAGGGATCTTCAAGTCTACCAAAGAAGGCAAAACAGAACTATTAGAGAAGAATGTCACACTCATGTTCCATCGCCCAATACCACTCCACCAGATCCAAGAAACAACACCACTCAGGAGACCAATTTTGCGTTTCACATTCATAGTGGTCGTACTAGATATCCTATCAATAAGTATGTTTGGGTATCACTCTATATCTCACTCGTTACAAGCATATCTTGCATCTGTTTCCTCTATTTCTACTCTTAACAGTTTTTCAGAAGCTAGTTTGAATCCACATTGGATAAAGGCTATGGAGGAGGAGATGGATGCTCTTCAACGTCAAAAGACTTGGGAAATTGTTCCTATCCCACATGAGTGTCACCCTGTCGGATGCAAATGGGTATATACTACTAAATTTCGTCAAGATGGAACTCTTGATAGATATAAAGCAAGATTGATTTCTAAAGGCTTCACTCAGATTGATGAAGTTGATTTCCATGAGACATTTGCTCCGGTCGCTAAACTGAACACAGTCAGAATCTTATTGTTATTGCTGCTCATAAGGCTTATACTTTGCACCAGCTCGATGTTAAAAATGTTTTCCTCCATGGTGAATTGGAGGAAGAAATCTATATGACTCCTCCTGGTATGGATGTTCCTAAAGGACATGGTGTCGCCTTAAGAAGGTTATGGTCTCAAACAGTCACCTCCGCCTTTTCCAAGCTAAGCGACAAATATTCTTCTAAATTTCACTCATTGTACTTTATCACTTATTTTTGTTTAAAAAACCACACCACTATTCTCATAGTTATGTGGATTATATCAACATTTTGATCACAACACCATCCTTAATACTCTGGTTACCAAAAATTGGCTTCTCAGTTGAAATCCAAATCACACCTTCAAATTTCCCTGGGCTCAAATCCCAGGAAATGTAAGTCCCTCACACCATTGTTTCAACATCCACATCCTTACCCAGATAAAATTCTGAGAGTTAACACCTGTAATATATTGACAAATTTCTAACGACTATATCCAAT